>RJWM01003560.1:91698-111838 GCA_004363535.1 Dasyprocta punctata | reverse complement strand
CTCTCCTCTAGTAGGGCACCCATCAATAAAAACTTGCCACCACGAGAATTAGGATTATTCTCATCTCTTGTCTAACTATTATTATAGCTTCTAACTCATCTTTTTTTAAATTCTGTTTTCTTTTTCTTCCTACTACATCTTCACTCTGGTATCAGAGGCTCACCCTCTGAAAACAAGTCAAATCATGCCAATTCATCTCAAAACTCTGATGATGTCCCACTTGCCACAGAGCAAATTCCAGACTTCGTGGAATGATCTTTGGGGCCCTTTGTCAGCGCTCAGATTTCACTGCTGTACTCATCTTCTCATAAATGCCTCCATTTATCCAATATGATAAGCTCTTTTTTAAAGAAATCTTGAGCTAAAAGACTAATGTGCCACACTCTACACATATGCAGATCCCTCCAGGACCCTACTAAACCCCCTTGGGAAACACTCCCTCTGTCTTCTGCCCCCCTCACCTGTGCACACCCCACCCCTTTCCTCACACCTGGCGGAATTAACTGCTTCCTCCTTCCTCCACCCAACTGTCCTTTGACCTTTCCGTCCCCTGTAACATTTAGGTTCAGCACTGTACACCTCCCAGACACTCAGTAACTTTCACAAATCAATGAAGAGATTTATAAATACACTTCGGGAGAAAACATTTTAAGGCATACTTAAAGCCAGAGAACAAAGACTCAGTGATTTATCAACTATTAAGAATTATTTAAAAAAAAATACTTCAGGGAAAAATCACCCCCACTTCTCCTTGTAAGAATATCAGAAATGTCCAGGTATTTCATTATTTAATCTAATAATTGATATTAGAAAATACTTTAGCATCAATTATGTTCTAAACAGATAACTCTAGTTATTCAAAGACCTCTAAATACAGTGTGGGTACTCTCCTAAGTAACTTTTAACTGTAATTTAAGTGGTTTTTTTCTTTTAGAAAACATGCCATAAATGATTGCTTCACCATAGTTTCATTTTCATAGTCTTTCATTTTTTGGAATAAAATGACTGACATTTTATTTTATTTTATTTTTTTGTGGCACCGGGGATTGAACTCACAACCTCACACCTGCCAGGCAGGCGCTTAAGCCACTGAGCCAAACTCCCAGCCCTAGTGTTTTGAGGCAGGGTCACACTATGTAGCTCATGCTGGCCTTGCACTCGCATTGTAGCCCACGCTAGCCTCGAACTCACAATGCTCTGCCTACCTCAGCCTCCCGAGTGCTGGGATTAAAGGTGTGCACAACCACGCCCAGCTATGACTGACATTTTAAATTAATAAATATCTGGTCGCACCTGTGAATCCAAGAATCTGAAACAAGCTTGTGGGCTTGGCATCAATAACAAAGATGTTTCCTTCGGAGGTTCCAACTAACAGATACATTCCTTGCTGGTCATAACTAGAAAAGAAGAAATCTAATGATCAGATCTTATTTATTTCACCAGCTAGATGCTAAACCAGTTTATTGAATGAATGACCATGGAAATACATTCAAAACCAGTCATTCTTGTGGTTTGTGATATGTAATAATCTCTGACCTTAAGAAAACTGAGAGATAAATTGTTCTACTCTAGGCCAAAGTTATTCCGGATTACAACTTAAAAAATATAGTCAAGAGGATTCAGGGAAGATGGGCAATTGCTTCATCATAAATGAATGAACTATGTCAGTAGAGCTTTCTTAAAATTCCAAGTGGAAATAAATAATTCTCAAATTAGTAATGGAAGTGACGTTTTGGTACCCCACGACTCGTACCCAGCAGGAAGAAGACAAACATAGGAAAAGATTTCTACAATTTCCTCAAATTAGAAAAGTGGAAATATACAAATCAGAATAAGATATAAGGATCTGAGAAAGAGGCACAAAATACACACGGTTCAGAAAAGCTGGGGCGGGCGGGCAGGCCAGGGAGATAATAGCTCTTCCCCCCACCCCAGGCTAGAGGTTGTGGGGTTTGGTGGGAGTGGCTTGGATGACAGCAACCCAGCTCCCCTGGGGAAACAGGGTCAAACACCTCCCTTCCCCTGTCTGAACCTGAACTCCCGACCCTGCAGGGGTCAGCGCCCTTCCTTTCTGACCAGTGTTTTAGGGGTCACATTCAATGAGCCGCAATAAAGAAAGGGCAGTAACAACAGCAATAGGCAAATCCAGATTCAGGCTGTCTATGACAGTGCTTTAAAAATATTGCTTCAAAAGATTTGAGATAATCTGAACATGCTGTTTTCATAAAATAAAAAAGACATATTCGTATGCTGGAATACTATACCACTCTAAAGAGAAATGAGAAAGGTTGATATAAAACCTTTTTCAATATATACCACTAAGTTGGGGGGAATGGAGCGCCAGAACATTGCATATCATTTGCTCCCTTTAAAAGCAGCGGCAGAGACCCTGAGCCCAGCCGCGGGGCCTCGGACCTCGACATGCGCCACATCTTGTCTGGGGAATGTTGAGCAAATTACTCAAACGCCTCGGGCCTCAGCATCCCCACCTGAACAATGAGAGCAGACTCTCGGTCTCATGCAGCCGCGAGGCAGCAGCGGAGGCACCTGGGCGCGGCGGGCGCCGGGGACCGTTTCCTTCCGTGAGAGGAGGGCTGGCTCGGGCGTCCTCCTGGGAGACAGCTGGGTGCAGGGCCTCCCCACTGCACAGCCCTCTGTACTCTCTGAATGTCAGACTTGTGAGCATATTATAATTCAAAACAAAGGCATAGCTTCAAACAGCAATGCCCCGCCTGGCGTCCTCAGCAGACAGAACCAGGCAAAGCGCTGGGGCCGTGGGGGCGCTTACCTGAGGTGCTGCACAGGCGCCTGGGAGAGGAAGGCCTTGTGGACCACCCTGGGGGACTCTGCCCCGCAGATGTCCAGGAAGAGCACGTGGCCGTCCACAGTCCCCACGGCAGCAGAGAGGGAGGAGGGGGAGCAGGCCAGCGCTGTCGCCTGTGTGAGACACATGGAAGAGAATGGAGTTAGTTCTGCAGCAGGCGATTGGCTGAGCCCGCTGGGTCATCCGTGCGGCGGAGCTGCGCTTCACACGTGTGGGGCCCTGGGTCCCGTCCCGAGCACACACGCAAGTGCACACGCACGCACCACATACAAGTTTTTGAAAAGCCTGCAGAATGACAGGTGTGACACATGTGACGTGGTGCCTACTTCAAACTACAAACTCAACCCTCCTGAGCTAACTGATTGCTAGGCAGCCACTGGGACTTGTCCATGCCCCTGAAATTAGAATGATAGAATATAAGGAAGACTGTTGAGCTTTAAACCATAGCATTATTTTAACCTGGAAGGATGATCAAATGATTTTGCCAGTAACTTGCACAAAACAATGAGACCAACAAATAGTGAAAAACATGGTAAAAAAAATTTGAACACATTCCTGCTATCTTTTGGACATTTTCGTAGTTTTAGTGATTTTTTTGTTTTGTTTTGTTTTGTTTTGTTTGTTTGTTTGTTTTGGTACCAGGGATTGAACTCACAACCTTGAGCTTGCCAGGCAGGTGCTTACGCCACTGAGCTAAATCCCCGGCCCAAATGTTAGTGATTTTCAAAACCAGTCTTTGTCTTCTGAGTCATGGTGAATCTTGAGAGGAATGAAGAGGACTTAAGATAACTCTGACACTGGACTACACTTTAGAAACAAAAACAAAACAAATGAACAGAAAAACTCATACCAGATCCCTGTGTAACTCACAATCATTTATACAGAATAGGATGTCTAAGAGAATACATTTCCGCCTGCAATACTTAAGGAATTAGATTGATTCCCCTATGGTTATACTATGTAGGCTGTTTTGAATACAGTCATGCAATGCTAGGGCTGGAAAAGAACTTAAGAGATCATTGTTTTGCAGAACAGAAAATAGAGGCCAAGGAGGGGTGGGGTCTGCCCCGGATCCTGGAGAGGGTGACAAATCTCAGATGACCATGACGTCCAGGCATACTGGAACACAACAGTACCCCAGTTGAGTGGGATTTTGTGTTTGTTCTTTTTTTCACAATTTAAAATTTATAATTATTATGTTCACTGAACAATAAAATGGGTTTATTCGAGATATTTTTACACATGCATGTCCCAAACCTTGATGGTAGCCATCTTCTTTGCTACCCTCTCTAATTCCCTCCAGCCTCTCCCATGGCAGTAGTGTCGCTTCTCCTCCCATGTTGTCTTCTTCTTCTACCCCAGATTCCACAGGTAAGAGAAAACCCATGGCACTAGTCTTTTTGAGACCGGCTTATCCAGTTTAACATAACAAGCTCCAGGTCCATTGGTTTTCCTGCCGCTTATTACTGTTCAGCTGAAAGCCTGCATGGGACCTTCCAGGGCGTGCACGTGTGTGCCACGTTCCCCAAATAATCCATGCCAGGGTAACAGTGGGTTAGTATACAGGAGAAGCACACCAGCCAGAGGAGGTAACTGTGGCAAACTGCCTGTCTCCCATAGGCGTCCAGCTGTGGGAGAACTAGGCTGGGTTCCCTGAGGATCGGTGCCTAGTGTTTAGTTCACAGGGAACACAGGGCACAGGCAGGGAGATCGTCTGCCAACTAGTCCTGTGGGGTAGTGGTTTCCTCCAGCAGGGAAACGCCCACGTCTCCCCCAGCTGAATCACAGGAGTGCACCCTTCCTGGCTCAGAGCTCGGGAAGGTGGGCCAAGGCCTTCAGATGGTGCTTATGTCCCTCTTGGGCAAAAGGAGCAAGGGAAGTCCTGGTTTACAGGCCCCCAGGAGTTCTGTTACACACGTGTATGTGTCTCGTGTGCAGAAAGAGATGTGTCAGATAAACTTGTAAGATCTCTTCTAGCTTAAGAAATTCTAATAGAATGGATACATAAAGACCTTTGTCACACAGAGTATGCAGTTTTATATTTCTCTCTTTTAGCCAAGAACTTTTACTTTGAGGAGAGTCTCATTTATCCAATTAAATGACATCATTTGCATCTTGTAATATTCCTACATGAGGCACGATACTTAGTGTGTTATAACTGAGGTTTTAATTTTATAAAGGGGAAGGATTGTAACTTCCCTACCTACTAAGATGCATAGCTCTTCTACAACTGTGTGATGTAGCCCATGATGGTAATTAATAGAAAAAAATCCAAGCGCTACCGTGGTTTCTTTGTCCCTTTTTAACATTGTTGTGTATAAAATGCACTGTGAGCGTGATAGAAGAAATCGCATCCCACTGAGGAAGGCGCCCCGGCTGCACCTGCACACCCGCCTGAACACACACAAAGCAACAACAATCTTCTGTTTCCAGGCGGGAGTGCACGGGACCTGACTCACATTTCCGGGGCTGAGCTGATGACAGATTAACATTTTTACCCTGCTGTCCACAGTGAGTAGTTCAAGATGTTATTAAGACATTAGAAGACATGTTCTAAGATTTCCAGGAAGTAGAAACTTCTTCTCTCATCCCTCGTCTACCATTGGAAGCTCCCTGCTCTGACAGTGCGATGCGAGGCTGCACTGCCCGCATGTGGGTACCAGCACACGAGGCCTAAGATGAGACCAAAGTCCTTGAGGAGAGACAGAAAAACTGGGACCCTGTTGGACTGAGGTGCACGCCAGGCCAGACGAATTCTGTACTTGGTAGTTGGCTGATCCAGTAATTTCCCACTTTCAAATTTTTGACTTAATCTGGTTAGAGTGGCAACTTTCTTTCATTTCTAATTGGTCTTAATTGCAAAGTGGAGGCGTTTAACTGTGATGGTCCGGGAACTGCTCCATTGCTAAGCAAAAGCAACAGTTCCCCGCCCTCTCTTCCTCTCAGCCTGCCTCAACAGAGACCCCTGTGTGTCCACAGCAAATACGGAACGTGAGTGAGATGGAGACCCCTAGGATGCCAGAAATAGCTGCCACCACTGAAGAACTCACCAAGTCTTACACACACACTGATAAAACACCTGTTGTCCTGCTGCCTGGGCGGCATGTACGCTGTGCACAGAGGGATTACTCTCTACCTACCAGGGAAAAATGCAGTAGGCCTCCTGCAGCAAGCGTTTCCACCGACTACTGAGACACCAATACGGAAAGGTAGACTGGATTAGACTTCCACATTTTTAAAAAATCCACCTATCAAGTAAACTTACCATGGTATTCAGATAAATCTTGCTTGCACAAGTACAATCCTCCAGCCACCAAACACAAACTTCCCCTGAACCTGTGAGTGTCTGTAAAAGATAAAATTCCAAACAGAAAATCAGACCCTGCTGTGGAAACATATGCCAAATCACAGGAGTTAGGAAAAAATTCTCATTCTATTTATGCACATTATAGATAATTATTTCATAATTTCAATATCAATACTTCTTTTAATAAGTAGTATTTTAAGGATTTATGACAGATGCATTGTATCTAGTTTTACTGGCCTTTAAATAATGATGGCATCTCCCACATTAAAATGGTATTGATCTCATTTTTTAAAAATAAACATTTTTGTTTATTTCACACAAAAAATAATATTTTAATACAGTTTTTAAGGAAGGCATCACAACTAGTTCAAATTAGGAAATTAAATTAAAACTTTTTGCCACGTAACATATTTAAAATAAGTTACTTGGAAATCCAATGACATTATTGCCTGTTTTAGCTTTCTTATTGCCGGGACAAAATACCAGACACCAGAAACTTAAAGGAGGAGAGGCTTAGCTCCTGGTTTCTGAGGGCTCAGTCCAGAATCAGTTGACTTCAAGGCAAGAATATCATGGCAGGAGGGCACGGTGGGGCAAAGTGGCTCGCTGCCTGGTGGCCAGTAAGCAGAGTGTGGCGGAAGAGCACGGCTAGAGACTCTCCAAAGGTGGGTCCCCAGTGACCCACCTCCTCCAGACGGGCTCTGCCTCCCAACAGCACAGTCACCTATTAGCATCTGTCAGTGAATCCACAGCCTACAGCACACAGCATCCCGTGAGCCAATCAGGTCTCCTGGAGTCACAAAGGAGTCGAGTTGACAGATGGGCGTACTGCCTGGTGAACAAGCCAGAACTAGGAAATGGGACCGTGTTCCTTTTTAAACGAATAGACTTTGTCTTTCAGAGCAGTTTTAGAATTACAGAAAAATTAAGCAGAAAGTACAGAGAATGACCCTTCCTCTGCCTCTCTGCATAGACAATTCTCCCATTATACACATCTTGCTTTAGTGCGGTGCATTTGTTATAATAGATAAGGCAAGGGACCAGTGCGAGTTCATGACCAGCCTGGGCCACAAAGGGAGCTCAAGGCCAGCCTGAACCGCACAGTGAGACCCTGTCTCAAACACACACACACACAAAAAACCCTCCCCTGTGCTCCACCTAGTCACCCCTCTGCCCACCTCCCCACACTGCTGGCAGCACTGCCCTTTTTACCGTTCCCATAGTTTGGCCTTCTGCAGAATACCAGGAATCGTGCAGTATGCGGGCTTTTCAGCCTGGCTTTTATTAGTCACACACATTTAAAGCTCCGCTCCTTTGGTGGCCTGTCAGCCGTTTTTTATTACTGAATAATATCCCTTTGCTTTTTGGTTCACCCACTCATCCACTGAGAGAAAACCTAGTTGTTCCAGGTTTGCGTAATTATGAATCAAGCTGGACTAAGGATTCACGCGCAGTTTTTTTCGTGTAAGTGTATGTTTTCAGCTCACTTGGGTAAATACTAAGAAGTGTAATCGCGAAGTCCCACGGTAAGCAGAGGAGTAGTTTTGCAAGACCTTGCCAAACCATCTTCCAAAAGGCAACGAGACTATTTCTCTTGTTCCACGCCAGCGTTTAGTGTTACCCGCGCCTGGATTTTAGGCATCCTGATGTGTGGTAGTGGCGGCTCGTCGCCGTTTTCCCACAACACAAACGAATGATGTGAAAGTCTTTCATCTGCTTGTTTTCCACCTGTATATCTTCTTTAGTAAAGTATCTAGACTTATTTTTTGCCCATTTTAATGGGGCTTTAAGTTTTCTTATTGCTGAATTTTAAGTGTTCTTTGTATATTTAGATACCAGTACTTTATTCGAGAAATGTTTTTCAGAGATTTTTCATTCAGTCTCTAGTTTGCCTTTTTATTCTCTCCACAAACTTTTTATAGGACAAAAGTTTTTAATTTAATGAAGCACAATTTATCAAGCTTTTTCTTCCATGGATTGTGACTTGGTATTGTATCTAAAAAGTTATCACCAAGCCCAGGGGTCACTTAGATTTTTCTCTTAGTATCTTCTAGGAGTTTTATAGTTTTACATTTGAAGTCTTCTGTGAAACATGTAAGACTACATCTAGGTGTTTTTGTACATAGATGTCGAGTTGCTCAACAATATTTACTGAATTGCCTTTGCTTCTTTGTCAAAGATCAGTTGACTATATTTATATGTGTAGACTTCCGGGCTTTCTAGGAAGGACTCTCTATTGTGAGTCTTTTGCCTTTGTATAAAAATTTTAGAATCAGTCAATTTTCATAAAATAACTTGATACCTTGATTGGAAATTCACTTAACCTGTAGATCTAGTTGGGAAGGACTGACATCTTGACAATAACGAATCTTCTTTCCATGTACTTGTAATCTTTACACAGTTTAGATCTTTTGAGTTCTCTCATCAAAGTTTTGTAGTTTTCTGATACACAGATTATATGTTTTGTTAGATTTATTGCTTGTTCACTGTTTGATGCTGAAGAAAATGGTAATGTATTTTAAATGTCAAATTTCAATAAGAAAGCAGTTGACTTTCTTGTATGCTAAAACTTTTATCTCCCAACCCTGCTGTAATCATTTGTTACAGGACTGTTTTTGGTGCACATTTGTTCACTTTAGAAAAACATCTTTCTCATGGTCAAGACTGAAAGCAGTTTAAAATGACTGCAGTGTGACACAATTCAAGTTCTGTTTCTTGAGTTCTAAGGACTGAGTGAGCTACAAATATGGGTCAAATATCTAATTCCTACATATGACAGTCTTGTACAGCCTTCGTTAGTTAAAACAGTCACAAAAATAAATATTCGCTTATCAGAGATTATCTGAGCAAAAATCACCAGTACTTTAAGATGGGAAAAAGTATTAATTGTCACTTATTCCATAGCCTGCATAATTTTTTAGGGCATTTAAAACCTTAATGGTATTGTTGATGAATCATATTAAAATCGAAATATCTTGAGATCAACAAAAGATAAATAAACATTGAAACAAGTCTAAATGTAGAGTACTTTTTTCCCTAGGTTGACTGAATTCTTGTTTTGTGCACAGCAAATATTTCATTTTCATCCAGAGGTGGTACAGCCCTCGTTCTAAAAGGAAGTAAATATCGAGCATGTTTAACAGCCTGGCTTGCAGCGCTTGGTTGGTGAAGCAAAGAAGCTTGGGCTGCTCTCAGGAGACAATATTATGAAGTCACAATATGATGACGTCATTCTAACAGGGGAATGGGCAGACGATGGAAGTGCTTGGCACCTGTCACTGCTTGCATCTAAAATGTCCCCCGAAGTCCGTGTTCAGAAGGCGATTGGATCACGGGTGCATTAGACTTATCAGCGGATCCATCCATTGATGGGTTCAGTAGCTGAACGTGCTGTTAGGAGGTGGGGCCTGGCTGGAAGTGAGTCACTGGGGGCGTGACCCAGAGGGGCACCCATGTTTTCATCCCTGGATCCTCCTTTTTCTGTCTGCTTCCTCGCTGCCCAGGGATAAGCAGCTTTCCTCCATCCAGGCTCTCCCACAGTGACCTTTCTGCCTTGGAGCCAGTCAACCATGGACTGAAGCATGAGCCAAGATAAACCTCTCCTCCCTAAAGTTGTGGCTGTGGCTGTTTTGTCCCAGCAACAGGAAAGTAACTGAGATGATATATCTACATAATCTGCAAAGATGCCCTGGTGTGTGTCTACTCTGAGTATCTACTTTGAAGATAACAATACACAATGTATTAACTATTGCTGTTCTCTAATTTTGTTATGAAATTTTATTTTTTCATAAAATAAAAAAGGAATGCTAATTCAGTACTGTGCAAAAATATAAGAAAAAGACTAAAAAAAGATACCATCTGCCTCTTATTTGGACATGAAATTCCAAAGTTACCCAATCACATTGTTAAATCCTATTGCATCATGGTAGAATATTTCTTACCATAAAGTGTTTGGTTCCAGGTGTGATAAAGTCAATTGCCTGAAATTTTCCATCACAAGCATCTAGGACTTTATCTAGGGTCGGCTTCTCACCAAAAGTGTAAATATAAACAGATCCCTAACAAATGTAAGAGAGAAGGGCGTGGGAGGTTAAAGTTGTTGCATATGTAGCTTGAATTACAAACATCACAAAGCACTTTTCCCTTATTTTAAAACTAATATATGTAGAAAATCTGGAAAACCAGGAAATTGTTAAGGTGAATAAATCCTACCACATGTTAAACATAATGCTGGGCACTAATTAAAAATTTAAATAAATCTTTTACCAATTGTGGGGGTATGGCTGAAGTTATTAATTTATGATTTGTTTATCATTATCAACTCCTAAAGTCACTTCTCAAAAATTAAAATTTATCCCGTAGTGTCTGCACTTTTGCCAAGTAGTTATAACATAATGTGGTCACACAGCAAAAAGAAATCTGGTCTCAACTGATCACAAATTCTTCAAAGTAACTTGAAATAAACATGAATATTTTTGTTCTTGTTTGTCTGAGTAAAACAACTCTGCCCCTTAGGTTATTTATGTTCTACCAGGGGATTCAGGCAATAAATAATACACCCAAATAAAACATTTTGCAAATGAAATGGTGGTAATTGCAATAAGGAAAAAAATAAAGCACAAAAGGAGGATACTACATGCTGTGAAAATATTTTCACTGGAACTAGAATTCCAGATGACTGTTTGCAGACCATGTGGCCTGTGTCACAGTCACAGTGGCACCTGGGTCACAAACATAATTCATTCCACAATTCTGGAAAATTTATAGCCATGTTCATGTTGATGTGGGAAAGACGGCCATGGTTGTGTTTATTACCTGGTGCAGAGTTCACCAACAAAACCAGAATTTTACCATACACTTCTTTTTGCAAATCAAATTGTTTGCAAACAAAATCATTAATGGACTGAGGTACCACTGTACTTAATGCTATTGTTATAGGCAACAGAGTTAATTAGAAATATTATAGGCAGTCAGACAGGGCTAGTCCCTCAAAGGAACTGGTATAGAGGACCAGATATCTTGTGACCTTGGAAGAGATACACACCTGTTTCTGTGGGCCAGATCTCAAGACAAAAGGCAAAACAAATGCAACCACACCCTAAGTATAAGCATTAGGAATTAGGGATGGATCATCTTGAGAAGCCAGGAATTACCATCCCAATCCCCTAATCCATAAGAATGCTCGCTTACTACGTGACTAGCTTCCCCATTTGCCCTTGATTTGGTCAATTTTACTTAAACAATTAATCTTATTGGTTGACCACAGTTCTGTCCCACCTCAAGCCCACCTGCCTTGTGAGTTCCTAGTTTTCCCCATCATGGTTTTACTCTATAAAAGTCACTAGAAAAGACAGAGTCTTCAGCAACCTACTCGGGACCCCTTCTGTCCCTCAGACAGAAGCTTTCTTTCTCTCAGTAAATATATTCTGCCTTACCCTCTGTTGTTCCTAAAATTCATTCTTCAATTTTAGAGAACACGAACTTATGCTGGACATATAGTAGGTTGGGAGTTTTATTCCCCTATATCATTTGGAGGTCTGAGATTGTTTTTCCTATATCACCATCATTGTGGTGTGGCAGCAGCCATAGGAATCCAAAGAAATAGACAGCTGTGGGTGTGATCCATTAAAACTTTGTTCACAAAAACAAGTAGCAGACTGGGCTTGGGCCCATTGGGTCATAGCTTGCAGACCTCTATATTACCCTGAAAATGTCATTCCACTATTTCTTATTTACATTGTTACCACAGAGAAGTCAGCTGTTAATCTAACTAAAATTTCTATGATATAATTTGCCTTTTCTTTTTGACTGGTTTTTAACAATTTCTCTGTTTGCTTTTCAACGATTTCACTTTGGGAAGTCTTTGTGTAGGTATCATTTTGTTTATGTTGCTTGGGATTCACCAGACTTCTTGGGTCTGTGAATTCATCTCTTTAATCAGGTCTGGAAGATTGTGAGCCAATAGCTCTATCAGTATTGTCTCTATCTTATGCCCTCTCCTTTCTAGGACTCCAATTAGATATATGTTAGATCTTTTCATGCTATTATTTATGCCTCTTATCCTCTGTTTTGTATTTCCTTCCCTTTTGTTTCTCTTGGCTATATTTTGAATAACTCCTTCTGGCCTATCTTTCAGTTCATTAATTCTTTCTCTGGGTATGTCCAATCTTTGGTCAAAAACATTCATTTAATTTTTGCTTTGTTGGTATATTTTTAATTTTTGGAAGTTTTATTTGGATCTTTTCCTACTTTTTATAGTTCTTTTAAAACTATTTTCTTATGCTCCATAGACATTTTAAACTTATTTTTAAAAATCGTAACACAGTTGTTTTGTCTTCTAGTAATTACCAGAAACTGAAGTCTTTTGATACTTACATTTAAGTTGATTAAACTTATGATACAAAATTATTGCCTAACAATCTAAATGACTGCTAATTCTGACCTCTGAGGGCCATTCTATTAATTATGAGTCATCCGAAATGTTTAACAGTCATTTGTTTTTACCCGGCATTGATTCCTCTTCATTCTTCTCTTACAGAACCCATAGTTTCCTTAGAGAACCACGGATGCAACCTCAATCCATATTTTGGTGGGTTGACTCCACCTAGGGCCCAAGGGTAGGCATGTGATTTAGGCCTGACCAGTCAGAGACGAGACTTTCCTTGACCATAGTGACTGATCCAGGGATAATACAGATGATCAAAGTTACTCCAGTGTGTCTTCCCAGCTGGTAACTTTCTACAAAAGTTACCAAGAAAACTGAAATATAAACTGGAGCTTCAGGAAGTTCTCAGTGCTACAAGGGTATAGTCATCTTGAAAATGGATAAAGCCCGGGATTTAGCTCAGTGGCGGAAGTGCCTGCCTGGCAGGTGTGAGGCTGTGAGTTTGATCCCTGGTACAAAAAAAAAAAAAAAAAAAGAAAGAAAGAAAATGGATGAAGCAGAGTCAAGAAACACAGGAAACGAGCACTAGGGGAATCCTGGGAGACCCCAGATTCAGACCCATGCCTCACTCACTAAAGCTACATGCACAAAAACAAACATCTCTTTGTCATTTAGGCCTTTTAAATTGGGTATTTTTTCTCTGATTTGCAGCCAAAGGAACCCTGACTAGCAGAGAATCATAATGTGGCACACTCTGCCCTTCATTCCTGTCATGAACTGATGACAATGATATTATTTGAAAATTGTATATCAAGAAACCACTCCTTAACATACCTTGTCTGTTTGAATCAGCAGCATTTTATAACTGGGGGAGAACATCAAATGTTCCACAGGACTTTCAAACTCAAGAAAATTCTCTGTTTTGTAATAACTTGAGTCTTTAACGATGAGAGAGTACACAAAACCATCCTGTAGACCAACACGAGGAGGTCAGTGTAGAATATCAGTCTTGGTCAATGCCCAGTACACTTCCCTCGTCACATAAGTGAAGGCAAATGAGTAACCATCACACCATCTGCGTGTACACTACCTAGAACACACTGTCCTTTTACCTTTATTTAGACACTTTTAACCATGTTCCTTGGCCAGACTTCAGCTGTATCTCTTTTGTGATGTATTTTCAATTAACTTACAATTTTACTGACCACTCCTTTCTTTTAGTATCTCCAGTCTCTATCTTTTCATCATATTCTTCATGATATAGAAGGTGAGACAGATGAGGCTGTTTATGTGGCTTGTGTATAGTGGTAACCTTACTTCAAAGGACGCTAGCCCTAAGTATGTTCTTTTATGTTCTCTAATCATTATTACATGCATTTCGTATCTCCCTAAATGACCCAAGGGTAGGAACATGTCTTTTCTTACATTTGCAGCCTTGTCTCTAGTTCCTCGCACAGTGGTATGATGTGGCAAGTGTCTAATAAAAATGGGTTGATTGATTGGCTGTAAACAGATATTACTACTCTCAAGAGGAACTGAGTTATTTTTATATAATGAAGAGGCTCTGGCTAAATGTATCCATCATTTTCTAAAGTGGATCCCAGTATAATAAGAGGCATTTGTGAGATGGCTGGATTCAGATGTCTGAGACCTGAAAGGTGGCTGAGATATGCAGGCTCAGGGTCCTAGAGATATAATTTGTGGCAGTGGAACAAACAAGCTAACAATGGACTAGGGACAGCTACATCTAAACCTGAGATTGTAGTATTAGCCAGTTACAAATTTTAGCATTGATTCCAGCAGCAAGGGAATACATTCCCCAACTCTATTTCATGCTTAATGGCTGTGTGCTCTAATAAATGGCAGCATAGACTTTAGAGTTTGACAGCCTTGGATCAAGCCTATTTCCTGTACTTACTTTCTGGTAGCCTCTGTAAGACTTGGTTCTTTCATCTGTGTGGGCAGGATAAGATTGTTGTGAGGACCAGCAACAACATATAAGTAAAAGCACTTAGCAGAGTGCCTGGCACAAAGTAAACACCAGGTAAATGGAGGATATTAATAACTGTATGGGTTTGATCCTGTGTCCCCCCAAGGCCTTTTGTAACCTGAACAGGGCTGAGTCTGGCATTCATGATTGGTTTGTTGTCTAGCGCTGGGATTGTTGATGTGAGTGCTGCACCCGCCCTGGGGTGGAGCTGACATGCAGTGTAAGGGCAGGAGGAAGGTGTGTCTTCCTCTCTTTCCCTCTCGACAGTTCACCTTGCTGTTTGGTGGCCGCCATGAATGGCTGCCCTGCTATGCCGCACTGCCTTGGAACCAACTAAGTATGGACTGAAACCCCCAAGAACTGCAAGAAATAAACCTTTCCTTCCCTAATTTTGGGTGTCAGGTATTTTGTCTCAGGAATGAGTGAAAAGTAACTAAGACAATAACCATTCTAATGTTCACAGTAATGACATGACCCATGTAAGATAAAATGGTCATACACAAGAGCTTATCCTGAAGCTGAGGCAAAAGGTTCTAAATTCATATCTCACAACCAATGTACTACTGCAGAAAACAGTATGGAAACCTCTTAGATGTTTTTGCATGGCAGGGGAAAAGGCTTTTTAAAGCCTACTTTTGTTTATTTGCAATAAGGTAGATCTATGGTAGTTCATTGTACCACATTATCTATTTTTGTATCAAATTGAAATTCTTCATAATAAAAATGTTTTTAATAGCATTCAAAGGGGAAACTATTTTAATTAACAATCTCAAATAACTTGGCATCCCAAAATATGACTCAGGTAAGTGGCAACAAATGGGAAATATGTTTTGTCTTGAAAGCAATTAATTTTGAAAAATAAGATACATTACAATTCCAGAAGCAAGGATGCCATCCTTCTGATACACCAGGGTGACTGGACTGAGAAGATGTGGTACATCTTTTGAAAAAGAAAAAAAAAGCATAAAGTAAGCAACATGTAATTAAAAGTACAACCTGACAATGAATAATATAAGCTATTTAGTAATGATTACTCTGAATTTTACGGTATGTAAATTTATATACCAACAAATAAACCATAGTGGACAAAAAGAAGGTGAAAAGAAAAAAAGTGATCCATTAGAACACTTACTGTTTATAAAGTATTGTCCTTGGAGGAAAACAATAAAAGGATATTACCTAGAAAAAGTCAAAGAACTACCATCATTCCAGGTGAGGTTCACCCCCATTCACTTGGGGTGCTTTGATATCCACCTATATTCAGCTAAATTAAGTGCAAATGTCTTGGCTGGACATGAACAGAAGGTGAGATGCGGTATGGGTGTCCCTTCATCCTCTCTTAACACTGGTGCTCCGAACAGGCTGCACTACTTCCTGTTTCTTGACTTTCCCATATTTTTTGTCTGCACAGATACAACAGCCAAATGCTCCACCTACCCCATTTCTCTTATAAGCCCTCCTTCAGGGGTCAGTTCAAATATAATCACCAAAATGGCAACATGAATGGTTTCCCTCACCTGGAACCCTGTAGCACTTTGTGAAGCTCTATCCCAGCGAAATCATGTTATTCTTTTTCTTTCTGGCTATAATTATTTGTCTACTCATTTTATCATCTTTAATAAAACCTAAGTCCCTTGAAAATGGAAATTATGAGACTACATATTTGTCACTTACCTAAACTCTAAACCACCTTGTTTTAGTGCCTTCTGCATTACTGAGGCTTTATAGATAGGTATTTACAAGCATTTATCATGGAAATCATAAGAAATGGAACACAGGAAGGAAACAGTGAACAATACAAGGCTACACATGATTAAGTTCTAAGTTATGAAAAATATATTAGAAGTATGATAGAAGTTTGGAAATGAGAAGCATTGTTCTACAATTCAGTTTGCAAATACATGTAAGTGTCAGTTTACTCTGTAGTAATACTTAGTTTTACATTTTGGAGTCAAAGAAGGAGCTAAAGAATGAAGTCTCTGAACGATATCAAAGAATTGAGAAGTAATGGGACACAAGGGCAGAGACACTGTAATAGCACAGGGTGAGGCTCCCACAAAGGAGTGAGGCCCGTGGAACTCCAGACAGGGCACCTCACTGCGGCTGGAGGTGGGAGGAAAAGGTCACCAGGCAGACAAGGAAGAGAGTGGAACCTAGGAAAGAGTCACTACAGACGTCAGCTGACTGAGTTTGGAGAGAGCACAGCAAGGATGAGGAACTGTAAAAGGTTCAAGCAGGAAGAACTGAAGCTGGAAAGACAGAGCTGGAAGAGGATAACTGTGCAGAGAGCTCCTGAGCCAGCACTCCACATAGCAGCAGAGAGAAGAGCAAGCACAGATGGCACAGTCAGAGCAAAGGGCAGGGCAGGTGGCAGCATTTTACCAGGGACAGGAGAGAGAGAGGTGAGGGCCATGCAGTTGGGGTGGTGGTGGTGGTGGTAAGCTGGGCACCGGGAGACTCAGGAAAAATGGCAGAGAGCGAGGGAGGAGGCATGGAACGTGGGCTGCGGGGAAGAAGTACTGGCTAGATGAGAATGAATAGAGGGGGGCAGTAAGGAATAATGCTAATGAAGCTCCTAAGTTGTGCATTAAAAATGATCTTCAAGAAGATCGTCTGTGCCAAACTGCCTGGTTTCAGTCAGATGTAGATCAACGTCAGTGAAGCCAGTCCTGAAGTTGTTTCAAAAATCAAAGTGCGAAATGACAAGAGCAATTGGAATAGAGTGCCCTGGACAGGTTTGGGGTTTGCTCTGGCATTATAGCTGTGTCTAGATGTCCCCTCAAAGCCTCACGTACTCATAGGTGGGGCTTGTTCAGAGGTGGCCGGATCTACAGTGTGTGGTGTTGGGATTGACCCACGGTGCAGTGCTAGGATCGAGGGCACTGGGATGAAGGCTGTGAGTGCCACCCGCCCTAAGCAGCCTGATAAGATACAAGGCATAGAAAGAGCTGTGGTTGTCCCATTTTGCTTTGCTACCTTCTGCCCACCATGAACTGTTTTTTCTCTGTGATGCCCCTCTGCCACTCCACCCTGCCTTGGAGCCAGACAATTATGGACTGAAACCTCTACAAACTGTGAGCTAAATAAACCTTTCCTCCCTTAATTCTGGGAGTCACGTATTTTTCCTCAACAATGAGAAAATAACTAAGACCCCAGGTGAGGCTCTCTCCCTAAAAGGGTCTGCACCTGGCTTGTAGTGGGTGGACACTGGTTCCCAGGCCCTGGCCCCAAACTGTTCACAGATGATGGGACCAAAAATGAACACTGGATTTCAGGGCAAATATATCAAGTGTTCTTTGAAATTGTCATCAACTGACACAAAGGTAATTTTTCAAGACTGCATTTGGATAATCAGAGCCAACAGTTGAGAGGTGAGAGGGACAAGAGAGGGCATGATCATCTGACTATGCAGCACAGACATGTACAGGAGGTGATACAGGTTAGCAGCTCAGCACTAGGACTCAGAGGTCTTACTGGCTGGTTCAAGTGTCAGCTGCACAGCTTATGTAAATCTGAGCACTTCGTAACCTCATCAGAGCATTTTGTAACCATATCTCCCTGTGTCGTGGAGATGCATATGTATCTTCTTATAATATTTTGTGGATTGCATATAGTGATAGCAGAATTATAGAAACGTAGTACCTCCCAATCAACACTAGCTAGGCCTAAGGTATCCACAGGGTTTGCTAAATAACCAGAGGGTAAAAGAGAAGGAGACGTCAAAGAGGTCTCCAGGAAAGGGAAAAATAGGAACAAAACATCCATCTTCAAGTGTACATAAAACTAACATGCATGGCTAAACCTGTGGGAGTAGGACGCAGAGCAATCCCTCACCTGGCTGTGTCTTTTCTGCCTTCTGAAGCACAGTCACCTTCAGAGTTTCTCCATTGATCAGTAAAAGATGACCCTCTTCAGAGCCAACATACAGGTCACTAGTTGGAGTCCAACAGTGCATAGTGGGGTGAAGCAAAGTAGAGAGGTCATCTTTTGGCTGCACAGAGAGAATAAAAAATCTCGTGTTAAGACATTAATTACGAGTAAGAGGCAGAGAATCACTCACCAAAACAACTGCCTGAAAGAAACCAATGACTATGTGCATACATAAATTTCACTGGCTTTGCCACTTGCCAAGAGCTAAGGGAAATTTTTCTTTGCTCCCTTTTGCTCCCAACATTTTAATTCACTAAGAAAAAAAAATAGGGTGCCCTACTAGCACATTCACAGCTCTTCTACTTTCACAGGGTCTAATGAAAATTTTGGATCAAATTTTCTAAACTGTTTCTTAGTGGAATGGTTTGGTTTCATGGGTCTATAGAGCCATTGTCTAGCTAAGAATCACACTTTGCAGGAAGACTTCCATCAGTAATCCCCTCTTCTGGTTCTGCATGGATCACCAATGGGAGAGGCCAGCTTGGTGCTCTACTCAGTGGTTTTCATTAGGAATAAGAAGAGACGCTTGGCCTGATTCTGTGGCCCCTCTCGTTTGGTTCATGCGACATTCTGAATGACTTTGAGTTCACAGAAATAAAAAACATGGAAATTGAGGAGATGGACCACAACATAGGAAAAAGGAGGGGGCAACCAGCACTTTCTCCTCAGCTCCTGGCTTGGGGTGGGGGACAGGAAGATTGAATCTACAGACACACTGAAAGCAGTGACTCCAGAGGCCACCAAGGAAAAACGCACCAGTGAAACAGGGCAGTGGATGCTGTGTGCTACAGTAGCCTGTGAGTGACTCCAGCCCAAGGGACTGCTGTGTCCCCTGGAAAGTGTGCTTGGTCAGACACCATTTTTGGGAGGTGCCAAACGAGCCCAGGACTCAGAGCAGCCACAAACTGACTTCATCTCAGGGCTTACAGTCCCAAGCAACTGGGTGAGGGCAATCATGGGAAATGTCCATAGTCAGCAAGCTGCGGGCAGGCAAGCAAGGGACACCCAGAGTGTTATAAATGACATGACTTAGGCCCCAACCTCATGACCAGACATTAGGTTCAGACTGAACTTCCACAGATTTGAAAATTCCAGAATAAACGCCATGCCTTAAATCTACTGCTGCCTTGCTGGGATTATCCATCACCCTGTCTTAACCCCACTGCTGGTTTGCCGGGGTTATCTGGCACAGATCTGGGCTCTGATGGCCTCCTTTGCCTACCAGCAAGAACAGAGTCACACCTTGAATTGGGCACTGTCATAAAAACCTTTGGCCTCTTGTTGCTTCTGCTGTCTTCGGCCACCTTGAACTGTTGCCCCTCATCATTCCACCCTGCCTTGGAGCAGCTGATAATGGACTGAACTATGAGCTAAATAAACCTTCCCTTCCTTAACTTTGGGTGCTGGGTATTTTGTCTCGGCAATGAGGGGAAAGTAATGAAGTCACCAACCTTATGAGAAGAAGGAAAGAAAAGAAAAGTCAAATCCATGTAACTGGGAATGAAAAGCGTGAAATCACAATGAATTCTGTAGAAATCCAGAAGCTAATCAGAACCTCTAATAAGACAGAAAATCCAGAAAAAATAGATCCCTAGACACAGATGAATCACCAAAGCTGAATCAAAAAGTTATAAAAATTCTAAATAATCCAATATCAGTGAACGCAATTGAAGAAGTACAAAAAAAAAAAAAAAAAAAAAAAAA
>RJWM01003560.1:0-91598 GCA_004363535.1 Dasyprocta punctata | reverse complement strand
ACTCCCAAACCCACTTCAGGATGCAAGCATTACCCTGATACCCAAACCAAGGAGGATCCAGCCAAAACTGAGATGCAAAAATCCTCAGTAAGATACTGACAGACAGCATGTAGCGACTCATCGGAAAGATTATACACCTTGACCGAGTAGGTTCCATCCCAGGGATGCAAAGAGTTTTAACATATGCAAATCAATAAATGCAATATACAACGTTAACAGAACCAAGGACAAAAACCACATGGTCAATCTCAAAAAATACAGGAAAAAGCCCAACAACCATTCACAATAATAATAATAATAATAAAAACCCTACAGAAAAAATTGGAAAAGAAAGTCTTTATCTCAGTCTGATGAAAATCTGTGACACGCCAACAATTAACATCATACTGAATGAGAAAAACTGAAAGCTTTCACCCTAAAATCTAGAACAAGACAAGGAAGCCCACTATCACCATTCCTGCTTAATATAGTTCGGGAAACATTAGCCAGAGCAATTAGAAAAGAGAAAGAAAGAAAGGAAAAAGTTAAATTATCATTATTTGCTGATGCCATGATACCCTACATAGAAGACCCACAAACTCCACCAAAAGACTCATAGAATTAATAACCAAATTGGTCAGCATAGCAACCAAATTCCAGCATAGCAGGAATCAAAGTCAACACTCAAAAATCAATAGCAATCCTGTACATGAATGACAAACTCATTGAGAGAGAAATCAGGGAAAACCACACCTTTCACAATAGTATCAAGCAAAATGAAATACTTAGAATTAATCTGAAGAAGGAATGAAAGATATTTACATTGAAAACTGCAGTACTCTGCAAAATATTGAAGAGGATATCCAGAAAATGGAAAGATATTCCCTGTTCATGGATAGGCAGAACCAATATAGTGAAAATGTCCATACTTCCAAAATTGTTATACAGATTAATGCAATCACAATGAAAATACCAATAGTACACCTCACAGAATCAGAGAAAACAATCTTAAAATTCATATGGAACCAGAAGAGACCCAGAATAGCAAAAGCAATTCTGGGCAACAAGGGCAAGGCAGGGAACATCACAATCCCCTATTTGAAGTTATATTGCAAACAGCATGGTACTGGCAAAAACTAAACAAAACAAAACAAACCCCAAAAAACAACAACAACCACCAAAAAAACCACAGAGCAATCAATGGAACAAAATAAAAGATGTAGAAACAACTCCAAGCACACTCAGCTATCTTATTTTTCACAAAGGGGCCAAACATCTTTTTTATAAACGGTGCTGGGGAAACTGGCGTTTTGTGTGCCGAAGACTGAACCTACTACACCCATGCCTATCATCATACACTAAACTGAAATCAAAACAGATCAAAGATCTCAATGTGAAAATAGAAACACTAAATCTGTTGGAGGACAGAATAGGTAAAACCCTAGAAGACATAGGTGTAGGCAAAGACTTTATGAACAAAACCCTGATCACACAGGAAATAGCACAAAGAATCAACAACTAGGATCACATCAAATTAAAAAGTTTTTGCACAGCAAAAGAAAGGGCCAGCCAAGTGAAGAGACAACCCACAGAATGGGAAAAAAATTTTAACAGCTACTCCCTAGAGAAACGATTAATATTTATAATATGTAAAGAACTCAGAAAAATCAAAACCCCAAATTCAAGGACCCAGTCCAAAAGTGGGTATCTGAAATAAATAGCCACTTCACAGATGAAGAAATACAATCAGAACATAAATATATGAAAAAATGTTCAACACTACTGGTAATTTGAGAAATGCAAATTAAAACAACATGAGATCCTATCTCATTCCAGAAAAAAATGACTATCATCAAAAAAATCAACCAATAACGAATGCTGGTGAGGCGGTGGGGGAAAAGGAATCCTTCTCTACTGTTGTTGGGAGTGCTGACTATGGAAAATCAGTGTGGAGATTCTTCAAAAAACTAAAACTACGGGTGTCATTTGACCCAGCTATTCCCCTTTTAGGCCTTTTCCTGAATGAGTTAAAAGTCATACCACAGTGACTCATGCATACCCATGATTACAGCAGCACAATTAATAATAGGTAAATCTTGGAAACAGCTTATATGCCCATCAACAGATGAATGGATAAAGAAAATATGGTATTTATACACAATGGAGCACTACTCTGCCATAAAGAAGCATAAAGATGAGTCATTTATAGGCAAATGGATGCACCTCAAGACCATGATTTTCAGTGAAATAAATAAGACACACAGGTTTAAACATTACATTGTTTCTCTTGTGTGAGAAACCCAAAGGGTAAATAAGGGGAAAAATGGAGGACAGATATTGGGAAGTGGGAAGAATGTGTTCAAATGGGAAGAGGAACAAAGTGGGGGGACTAAAAAATCTCCCCAAAAATGGGAGGAAAAATAGGAAACAAAGTTTCTGTAAATGGGGAGGGGTAGAAAGGTTGCAGGGAATGGGAAAAAAGAAGAGGAATTAAGATCTATTGTGTCCAGGCATAAATTCCCCATGATGAACGGGAGCACTGTGCATGGCAAATATGTACCAGTAACAATTTTTTTTAAAAAAGAAAAACAAAACTCACAGAAAACAAAATAGAAAAACATGTCCCTAGGAGAAAAGCTGACTTTGGGGACTAAAAGCAACATGGTCTAAGGTTGTAATTAAGTATTTTCTGTAGCTGGGCGTGGTGGCGCACACCTTTAATCCCAGCACTTGGGAGGCTGAGGTAGGAGGAGCATTGTGAGTTCAAGGCTGCCTGGGGCTACAACACGAGCGCAAGACCGGCCTGAGCTACATAGTGCAACCCTGCCTCAAAAAAACTAGGGCTGCGCGAGGTTGTGAGTTTGATCCCCGGTGTCGCAAAAAAAAAAAAAAAAAAAAAAAAAGTATTTTCTGTAAAGGAACAAGTAGTCAAAATTTTAGGTTCTGTGGCCTATGTAGGTCTATGTCACATAACTTTTTCCTCCCTCCCTCCCTCACTCTCCCCACTCTCTTCTCCCCTCCCTTCCTCCCTGATTCCCTCCCCTCTTCCATCCCTCCCTTTCTCTGTCTCTCCTGTAAAAATACAAAAACCATTCTTAGGCTTGGGCAACAACAAAGCAGGCCGCCATCACAGAGGCTCGCACTTTACTAACGCGCTCCCTCCAGGGCCAGGCTCCGTGTGCCCGCTCAGTCGCTCAGTCGGTGCGGAGCTGGCCTCTGGTCAGCCCAGACCCACACGCTCTCCTTTCCGCAGGGCAAGGTCGTGTGACAGCTACTCTACAAACACGTCGCCCCACAGCACTGATCAAGAGTCTGCGTTCAGGGTGCCATCTGATGGCACTCTCGCCTTTCTACTAGAACTAGTCAATCTCAGAGCTTATTTTTATTTATTGGTGTATATTTCTGAGCACTGCATTTTGTATTGTTCTGTTTTGGCCATGCTGTACCATTAAGGCACATGTACACTCATTGTTACAGACAATGTTTTTATTTTTATTAAGCTACAGACGAAATGAACAAAATTCCTAAATTCTTTAAGAGTTCCATTTTTTCCCTCAGGTATTCAATCATCTAATGCATGTCTTCTGAACACCTGGCATATTCCTGGCACTATCCTAGGTCCACGGATACAGCAGGGAAACAGACCAAAATATCAGCTTCCTGCCTGGTGAGGGCAAAGAGCAGAAAAAAGTTAAATGTATAGAATGCGATACACTGGAAAGTACTGTGGAAAGACTAAACCAGGTTAAGCTGGAATAGGTGTCACAGTTGGGGAATATTTTAAAACTGTATAAGCAGACATTTTTCTATGCAAAGCTCCCTGATGCATGCTAGTCATCCTTCTAATATACACTCAATTGGAATAATATATATTGCTCTTTTAATTTATGAAAGTTTTGTAGATTCAAGGTAGTGGCAAGTGTGGCATTGCAAACAAACTATTTCTATCAGATTTGCAACTGACACAAATTTGTTGCATGGTTGATACTTCAATGAATATGTATTAGGTACTGGTTATAAACCAGGCATCGTGCCAAGGCTGGAGGGACCCTTCTCAATAAAATAATCACCGATGGAGGAAAGGAGTAGTGTTAACAATATCAGAATCAGAAGACATGGTAGACGATGGTAGAGATGCATCTAAGTGTGGTAGGCACATTGATGAGAAAGCAGAATTCTCGGCGGGGTGAAGGGAGCGGGTGGAGTGAGGGGGAAGCCACCATGAGGCTGAACCTAGAACTATGGCCGAGGATGCTGCAGATTACATAGGAGGATTCATCATGACAAGCCTTTAAAGCACAGACTGACTTTAATTAAATGATCGGTCTATTTCATGTCCTATCAGCACTGGACAGTAAGAAGATAAATTCTAGAAAAATTGTGTGGTTGCCCAACAAACTAAAAACAAAGGCAAAACTACCCCCAAAGAATGAATCGGCTGCCAGTTAGTGACATTTCTGTGGAGTCTTAACTCGTATGGGGAAAAGTTATTCAAGGAATCATCATTATTTCAGTTTCCTGAGTTGTTTATTTGATATCTGGCCATTAGACCAGTGATGGCGAACCTTATAGAGACTGATGCCAATGAATCTGTGTGCGAGAAACAGAATGTTAGAGTTAAAGAGTTTTCTGGCCTTGGCATGTTAAACTAATACGACATGGGGATTTTCTATAAGATAAACCTGGGTTTGCTCTTTTCTTTCACTAATGAATACACTCGATGTCATTTAAAAGTAAGTGTGATATTATATGGATCATGTAAACAGATACAATTTTCACTTTTATGAGTTTACAAAAAAGTGCCAATTGTGTTTGAAAATATTTGTTAATAACATGACTTCCTTTTTTGAGTTCTCTAGGATCTTAAACATTTTGGAGTCCTGCTCAATACTGCTTTAGAAACTGTGTTTTTCCAAAATATGCTTTGGAGTACTTGAATTTATAAAAGAGATTCCTATTTAGAAACTTTTGTCTTTTAAAAAAGGTGTAGTGGAAAAAGGAAACTGAACCCTTGAGATTAAATTCATTATCTTGGATCCAATTTCCACCCAGATATCATCTACCTGTGATTTTCCCCATGCAACAACTGGATATGTTTCTAGTGCCCTCCATAAGGTACGCAACGTGACACAGACCTGCTTAACAGTCTCTAATGTGCTACTAGCAATGAGAAAGATAATGGGATTATTTAATGTTTGTAACTGTGTGATAGTCCACAGCCAGCCAATTTTTGAGACTTATTTAGATCAAATCATTATTAGTTTCTTTGCCATTGGTGCCCAGGATATAAGAAACTACATTCAAATGAGGAATGAAGCCAAGATATTTGAGATCTAGTTTCATTTTTTTTCCCATTTGTTGTGCAATGCTTAACCATTTCGTTCACTGCATTTAGCTATAAAGTGAAAAAGGAAACTACTGGAAGATAACATCTCAAGAATTTAAGTGCAAAGTGCCTTTATTAATATTCCCTGTATGACTTAGAGTTGCCGAATTATAGCAATTTCTGCTTCCACAGAAAAGGTTAAAATGTACTGAATTCACAAGTCCTACAAAATAAAGATATTTATTATGCTCTTTTCAAAATGGTAACTCTACAATGAAGTATAAAGAAGGTGTTTCTTAACAGTTTTTCCAAAAGACAAGGACAGTGCCTCAATTTTAAATGTTTTACGTAGGATTCATCATGCTGGTGCAAAATATGAAAAATGAGGCCTTACACAGAAATTTACTAAAGTAAAAAAATAAATAAATAAATAAAAGACATTTCAGACAGTCGAATTTGGGATTTTGGACACTCAACTACAAAACATAAAAACCAGTTGGAATCTTAGCAGCTGATCCATTTGAGTGTACTTTGCTGCCCCACTATGGCTCAGCGTGGTACTACTCCCAAGGCTGAGACAGCCTAGAAATTAGCAGCTTCCCTAGTTTCAAAAACGGAATTACTGTCATTCATTAGAGGAAATATGAAGTGTCTGAGCCTTTTCTCTAGCTTGTCACAGAGATTTTCTAATAGAAGAGTTCTCACATTGAATTAGTTTTAACACTTATAGCTTAATTCTTTGCAGTGGTCAAAAACATTTGGGATCGGCCGCCTCTTTATCATCTGCTTAGCTGACTACCACGGTCAGCACACGCAGGTCCCCGAGGTGCGGAGGAGCCGCGCTCTTCCTCTGCATCCCAAAGGCCTCGTGCGCTCTCTGTGCCCTGTCCCCTCTCACAACACCTGCACCTCATTTATCAGGCTCCAGGCACACAGGTCTTTCCTCAGGCCCTCAAACATGCCCAATTCTCTTTTTCTAAAACAGACCACAGCTCCAGGAACAGCAGCAGAGGGGGATCACTGAGCAGGGCGGACAACTGAATGGAGAGGAAAAGTAGGCAGCCAATGGTAGGAAAATGGCATGGCAGAGACGAGGCAGTGCATGTTGGCCATAACCACTAATGTAGATGGCCTCAATTCACCAATAAAAAGGAACACAGGCAGAGTGGATCAGGAGACAGGATCCATCAGTATGCTTTATACAAGAAACACGTTTAACTCCAAAGCGGGTTCATAGACTGAAGGTCAAAGGAGAGAGAACAATGCTCTGTGTGACAGGGAACCAGAAAGAAGTAGGGGTAGTTTGTCCATTAGCTGCAGAGTGGACAAGAAAGACATGGCATTTTGATATAATGGAAAGCTACTCAGCTATAAAGAAAGATAACCTTGAGGTTCTTGCAAGTAAATGGATGCAACTTGAGATCATGCTCATGGATGAAATGATTCAGAGTCACATGGGTGAACATGGTGTTGTCTCCCTAGTACAAAAAACTAAAGGAGTTAGTAGGATCCAAAATACACAACACATATTGTGAAAGTGAAAGGGGAGGAAATGTCTAAAAAGGGAAGGCAGTGGCCATTGTTAATTCATTACTGTGATTTGAATCCCATATTGCTTTCATTGTTCTGTTTAGTTTGGTTTTATTCTGTTTTGGTTTGTCTAACTTTATTATATTTGATGGCATAGACAGCTATTTCAAAGATAGCAAGATATATTATGGTAGCCATTGTTGATTTCCTATTGTCTTGTTTTGAAGCCCTGTATTACTTTCATTGTTTTGTTTTGATTGACTTTATTCTATTTTGATTTGTTTGATTGTATTATGTCTGATGATACAGGCAACTACTTAGACGACAACAAGTGGCATTATGGTAACCACTGTTGTTTTACTATTGTTTTGAAGTCCTGTATTGCTTCCATTGTTTTGTTTTTATTGGTTTTATTCTGTACTATTTTGTTTGATTTTATTACGCCTGATGGTATGGGCAGTTATTTTGAAGATACAAGAGGCATTATGGCAGCAATTATTGATTTTCTCTTATCTTTTTTTGAAGTCATGTACCATGTTCATTGTTTTGTTTTGACTGACTCTATTCTTTTTCGTTTGGTTTTATTGTCTTCAAAATAAAACAAAAACAAAAACAAAAACAAATTCTCTTTTTCCCCAGGATCTTTGCACATGCAGTTCCTGCTACCTAAAACACCACTCTGCTTGTAACACAAAGACTCCTTGTGCTTCAAGTCTCAGCGTCAGTGTCCTCTCTCCAGAGGCCGTGCGTGTGTGTGTGTGTGTGTGTGTGTGTGTGTGTGTATTACTAGGGATTGAAACCAGGGCCTCTGTGCTGAGCTACATCCCTAGCCTTTATTTATTTATCTACTTACTTATTTTTATTCAACTTTTAAATTTTGAGTTGGGGGTCTCACTAAGACACTAAGTTCCCCCCCCAGACTCAAACATGCAACCCTCCCAGTTCAGCCCCCAGAGCCACTGGGATTACAGGTGTGCACCACCTCGCCTGGCCCCCGAGGCCTGTCCTGACAGTTATATGGAAATCCCTTCCTGGCCACCCCATTCTCTTCCTCGTCCACTCTGTTAGCATCACGGTCGCACTTTGTTGTGGTTTAATGTCTGCCTTCACTTGTGTCGCTGTCAGCACCGTCAGCCTGACAGGGAGGAAAACTCGGGCGCATCATGCCTGCTTGGCCCCCCGGGGTCCCCACTGCCTTCAACAGTGCCAGCTAGACAGACACCTCCTGAGTGAAGGAAGGAACGGGTGTCTAACTGTTGACAACCCCCCTTTGAAGGCTTCACCTGTTATACACTGGAAAGCGTCGTTTTTCCTATTCTGTATGCACCACAGTCAAAATTCCATGTTAACAGAACAAATACAAAAATCCAGACTCGATAATGACACTCTGTAACTCCAAAACTGTGACAGCCTCTGTAAATTTCCACTGTACCAACAGCCTGCTGTGTTTCGCGGAAAAGGCCGACCACAAGAGCCACAAAGTAGCTTAAGACCCCCACCCAAAGTTCCAGTGACAGACTATTCTCTTGATAAGTAATCTAAGTTGTCCAGTGTGACCTCTATCTGGTTTTCAATAACTGACCCTCACCCCCTCCCTGTTTGAGGTTTTAAAGCTTAAAAGCCTCTGCTACTGCCTGCTCGGGGCTCTCTCCTTGGCTAATTTTGCTCAGGGGGATGCTGCTGGGTACCAGCTTAAACAAAGCGCTTAATTTGATTTTTGCCTCCAATTATTATTAATAAATTTTGGATACAACATCACCGACTCTTTCCCGTGCTCCCTCTCCGGCCCTTGCTCCTGCATCTGGGACTGTGCCGCCTCCGCAGCCTCCTTCCCCTCCCACTTTTGGCAGCCAGCCTGCTTCTCCCCGGCTCCTCCTCTTACCAGCTCGGGGCCCCGTGTGCTCTCTGTGCGGATGATGCTGACATCTCTGTCACCCCTACTCTCGGCCCGACACGGGGGCCACTTGCCTGCCTCCTGCCTGCATTCGTACCTGGGGGCCTTCCCGGAACCTCATACTCAGTATGTCCAAAGTTGAAATCACATCTGGGCCCCCTCTTTCTGCCATCATCTTCCCAGTCATCCAAACTCAAAACTCGCCAGTCTTCGTCTCTCGCAGCCTCTTTGGCTCTGCTCTATTGAAACCCAGCACGATCTCCCCATCCTGCGTGTCCGATGGCATGGTCAGACGTGCACACTGAGGTCCTGTTCCCCAGACTTACACCTGTTAGGCGAGCAAGGTAATTACCCTGAAAGTTTCGGCCTCTTCGCCTACCAGCCCAGCAATGGCCGACAGCGGCAGCACCGGCCCGTAGACGGGGTCCTTGGGCAGTGACTGGGGGAAGAGCACATCTGTTTCTTTAAAAGGTGACCCATCTTCCAGAGGGAGTTTTACTGACCTGTAGAAAAAGAAACATCAGAACTAGAAGATGAACAGAAACTAACCATTGGTGTATATCAATGTTAGGTGAGGCGGGAGGTGCTGTGATCCAAAAACACACAGGAAGAGACCAACAGTGTGTTTCCCAACGTGTCATTCAGTACGTCATGGCAGAACAAGTCATGCAGTTATAATTCAAGCACATAAGGATTGATTATCAAAATGTTCCAACATTAATATCTAAAGCATGAATTATAAACACTGATGGGGTTTAGGCAGGTGACCTGCAGCCCGCAGGAAAGCGCTTGGCCTGGTGAAGTGGCAGGCACCACTCGGTTCCAGCCAAGAGCATTACTGACATGTGACTGTTTTGGTTCCAGAATCTTAAGAGGATGACATAATCTGGATATTTGTGAGAAATATCTCAAACGTTAAACACTGACAACTAATTCACACAAAAAGCAGTGTGGCTATAAACATATATAGGTTGGATTCAGCTACCTTTCAAACCAGGACATCAAGAATTCATTTTCAAATTCACTTTTACCACATAATATGGTTGCAAAGGTAAATTTGGAGAATTCACAGCCTCATGCACTTAAATTCAAAACTTTCTTGGCTATGTTCTATGACTGGTAACTAATTCTGCAAAATGATTGCCTAAATAGTGTCTCCTACTTACACACAAAGTTAAAGCGTTCTCAAACCCTGCTTGTCTCATGAACTGGAACAACCCACTCACTGCATCTCCCAGTTCACTGCTCACAGGAAAACTACGTAAGTCAACATTCAGAACTAGACTAATATATAATCTAGGGGTGCAAAGGAAGAAAGGGGTGTGATACATTCACTGCCTACCCTGGCAAGATCTGATAGACACCGCCGCTTCGTTAAAAGATCCGATGTTGCGGACTCTGGGTGGAGAGATATTTGGCTACTCAGTTGGATTCTTGTAAAAATGAACGTCAAGAGTACTGGGCTGAAAGAAGGACCTTCTTGAGGGCTCTCCAGCTTGAAAAGGTTGCTTTACTGGATTTACATTTCACTGGAGGCGCTTTTTCGGAAATTGCGATTTTGAGGGTAGGCCTGCCCAGCGCCCATGGTTTTGACTTCACGGAATGGGCTGAAAATATCAGCTTGGTGGCACCTGGCACCCTTGAGCTCACTCTCAGTGCAGGCCCCCATTATCATCCACGTGCGCCACTGTCAACAATTTGTTCCAGAGTTTCTCTCTGACTTGTTTCATTTGAAACAGGTAACTCCCATGACTCCACCCTCCGCAACTACTGTTGTTCATGGATAATGTGTCCCAGTACATGTTGTAATCTGTATGCTTTCTATATCCAACTATTTCTTATTTTTGAGATTTCAGTAGGGAATCAAAGTAATAGAAACCAAAAGCCATAAATGTCCTTTTTCTACAACAGCCACCTTTTGAAATAGTAAGGACAAATCAAATTAACAAAATTAGGCCACATTGGAAAAAGTTCTTAGAAGACCCAATTCTTAAACCAATTGGGAAATCAAGTAAAAAAGAATCAACAACTCCAAGGTAATGAATGATATGCGTAGAAAGCTATACCAATTTTTAACTCTATGTATGCATGTGTATGCTTATAAAGACACTTAATTCACCCAGTTGGCCCAATCACAGCACATAAACGGAAACAAAGATCACCACTTGGTTACTGGGCAGAAACAAAGCCTCCTACTTTGCTTTGAAATGATGCTCCTGGTCACTTCTTTCAATGGTCCACATGGTCACTGTGTTTGGGCTCGACAAGCACAGCTGGTGCCAGTTCATGGGGTTAAAAGACATCTGGCTGATGTCCATGCCGGGCTGGGATTGCCTGCACAAGATGACATTTGATTCCCAGTTCCTGTTAGGAAAACAGCATTGGAAGAAAGATCAATTAACTTAAATTTCATGTTTTGAGGACAATTATCTATTTATCTTATGATAATTTACATAAACTGGGAAGTAATTTGCATAACCTATGATATTAGCATTAAGTTTATAAATAATTATGCTTAACTGAATCCCCCTAAGAAACAAAATACTGTATATTTCAAAAATAGCACACTGTTGCCAGGTGTGATGGGTGCACTCCTGTAATCCTAACACTTGGGAGGACAAGGCAAAAGGATCACTGTGAGTTCAAGGCTGGTCTGGGCTTCAAAGTTTAAGACCAGCCTACAATACAAAGTGAGACCTTGTTTAAAAAAAAAATTATACAGTCATATGATACATCAAGGGTATTGTATTCTTCTTATTCTATTTGAATATAATTCATCCAAACAGAAAATAGAACATTTGCTGAAAAACAAGGATAGTGTCTAAGTCTTTAGCATTCCATACGGATCTGGGTATATGCACGCATCAATGATGATTAATCATTTTGATTTTAAAATCAAACTGTTAGCATTTTTAAATTGAGTCATTCACTTCCCCACTGAGACTATATTCTACCCATACTATGAACTTTGCTAGATGTTCAGAAAGGAGAAAAATTCGTGTGAGCTTTGCTCTCATACAAGGTGCATGCAGAGATACGACTGGCAGACAGGGACCAACGCTGACTGAACTTGTCTTTCGGCTCCTGTCTGCTGCCCCTGCCCTCCATCTCCATCACAGGGACTCTGGCCATTACGCTAGCCACTCTCAGGCTGGTGTGTCTGAGTCCCTTGGGCTTCTGACTTTCTGCTTCAGATACCTGGAAAAACCCATCTAATCTGGATGGGTACAACTGAATGGCTGCTGGGGAGTAGGAACAAAGATTCCAGGTGTAATGGTTGATACACTGTGTCAACTTGAGAAGCTTAGAAGTTTAACTAAGCCACTTAGCAGGGAGCCAGGGTCCTTATTTTGTAAATATCCTCAGCCTGTGCAAGAGGAGGGCACAGAGGCGGTGTAAGTGCTATACCCACTGTGGGGGTGGGGTAGCCTGTTTACAATATAAGGGAGGAAAAGAGGCTTGCTGTTCCCCTCTTTTGCTCTTGCTGCTTTTGCTGTCTTCTGCCGCCTTGAACTGTTGCCCCGTGCCATGCCACCCTGCCTTGGAGCCAGCTGATATGGACTGAAACCTCCACAAACTGTGAGCTAAATAAACCTTTTCTTCCTTAATTTTGGGTGTCGGGTATCTTGTCTCAGCAACAAGAGGGAAGTGCCCAAGACACCAGGGCAGTGCATCCCAATGATACCTTAGATTCATGGATTCCACCCCTAGTGGATTCTCCATAAATCCTTTAATCCTGCTGTTTCTCTTGTTGGTCTCTTTTTCTCTCTGTCATGCTCTAAGATAGCCATTTTAAATATTCTCCATACCCCTAACCCCTAACCCCTCCATCTCCTTCTGCATCTCAGTAAACGGTCTTGATTCCCGTGAATAAGTTACAGGTCACCAGGTGAGAACTCTCCCCAGTTCTCGCCATCAAGCTTAACCACCTGTTAAGTCTGCACAGCCCTCGCCTCCTTTTTTGTTGCAGTGAGGACCAATTTGACGACCTTCACACTGGATCCTACAGGTTTTGTCTTCTTAAGAACATTAGTTTATCCATGATCCCTTCTCTTCTTTATCTCCAGGCTCTTCCTCTCTTCTGTCAATACTTGGGTAATCAGCTATACCATCTATTTTAAGTTTTGTTGTTAGCACATTGTTTGCAGTACATAATTATTACATTCATCATGGGGAGTTGGTACACATATATAGCACATCTTCAGTCTTTATTCATACCTATTCCTTCCTATCTCCGTCACCTTATCTCTATCTCTTGGTCTCCTTCTGTTTTGCGAAAGATCTATTTCCCTATTTCCTATCATCTATCATTTATTTTGCTCTTTATTTAGATCTTGGGTTTCTGCTCAGATAAGATGAACTATACTATATTTAAGCTAGCATGTCTCATTTATTTCATGTAACATTAGTCTCCAGATGCATTCATTTTCCTACAAATTACTTGTTTACCCTTCTTTGTGGCAGAGTAGTATTCCACTGTGTATAAACACCACAAGTTTTTTTACCAGTTCATCTGTTGATGGACATATAGACTGCTTCTAAGACATAGCTATTATGACATGCTGTTATTTTTTTTTTCGGCACCAGGGATTGAACTCACAACCTTGCACCTGCCAGAGCAGGTGCTTAAGCCACTGAGCGGAACTTCCGGCCCTAGTTTTTTGAGGCAGGGTCGCACTATGTAGCTCAGGCCGGTCTTGCACTCACATCATAGCCCAGGCTGGCCTCGAACTCACAACGCTCCTCCTACCTCAGCCTCCCGAGTGCTGGGATTAAAGGCGTGTGCCACCACGCCTGGCTGTGACATGCTGTTATTAACACAAGTATGAATGTATCATTGTAATAACATGTCTTTAACTCTTTTGGGAAGATACATAGAAGGGGAATATCTGAGTCAAACAGAATTTCTATTTTTAGTTTTTGGAGGAATCTCCCTACTGGTTTCCAAATGGTTGTAATAGTTTACATTCCCACTGACAGTGTAGAAGGATTCCTTTTTCCCCCACACCCTCAGCAGCATTTATTATTTGATTTCTTGATAATAGCCATTCTTCCTGGAGCAAGAGGGAATCTTACTGCTTTAATTTGCATTTCTCTAATGGATAACAATGTTGAACACTTTTTTCATGTCTGTATTTATTGGCCACTTGTACTTCTGAGAAATGTCAATAGCCACTCTGCTGCTCATTGTTTGATTGGGTCTTTTGTTTTAGGGGGGCTCTAATTTTCTTGAGCTCTTTTTATGTTTTAGATATTAGTCTTCGGTCTAAGGAATAACTGGCAAAATTTTTGTCTCATTCTGTAGGTTGCCTCTTCACTCTGTTGATTGTTTCCTTTACTGTGCAGGAGTTGTTAATTTGCTATGACACCATTTGTTGATTCCTGATGTTATTTCTTGTGCAATTGGGCTTCTGTTCAGAAAATCCTTACCTATGCCTATGTCTTCAAGAATTTTACCTATTTTATCTTCCATCAGATTAAGGGTTTCTATTTTAACATCTTTGATCTATTTTTATTTTACTTTAGTACAAAGTGAGATAAATGGATCTAGAATCTTCCGCATGCAAATAGCTAATTTCCCCAGCACTATTTGTTAAACAGGCTATCTTTCCTCCATTGCGCATTCTTGGTCCCTTTGTCAAAGATCAAATAGCTGAATTGTTTGTGCATCCTCTGTTCTGCTGCACTAATCCACATGTCTGTTTTTGTGCCAGTACCATGCTGTTTTTATCACTGTAGCTTTGTAATATAACTTTAAGTCCAGGATTGTGATGATTCCTGCTTTGCTCTTGTTGCCCAGGATTGCTTTTGCTATTCCATATGCATTTTAGTATTGTTTTCTCTAATTCTGTGAGGAATGCTGTTGGTATTTTGATTGGAATTACATTAAATTTATATCAGGTTTGAAAGAATGGTCATTCTGACAATATTGGTCTGACCATCCAGAAACAAGGATATATCTCCATTTTTTGATGTCCTCCGTGTCAGTGCTCACTACAGAAACAGATTTGATAAGATATATGGATTTACAAGTGTGGTGAATTAACTAATGGTCAACTTGAAACACCCAGTTGAATGGAGTCACTGTGGTGCTGGGTGTGGAAGGACCTGAAGATTGTTGTCAACAGCATAAAAGGAGAACTGGAGAGGAAGATGGTGTGCTGCTGAGTCTCCTGGAAAAGCTCATTATCTTGACTTTCCTGATATGAACTCAGCTGTTTTCATCAATGGAGGAGCTCTGGTCCTCCTTGTCACTGGAGGGCTGACATTCTTTTGGGGGGAGCTCTGGTCCTTACCTTGAGCATTGCTTCCTGGCTCCAGTACAGACTCATTAGCCTACTGGCACAGACTTTCTAGCTTCCACCATTGACCTTTGGGCCTTCCCAGTGAAGATCCTTGATACAGACTTGCATGAGACATTGTTGTGAGCACTAGGTCTTCAGCTGGACTCCTGCAGGACATTGTCATGGGATCCAGGGTCTCAGATGGGTTCTTTGGGTCACTAGTGGATGGGCAGATCTCTTGCACTCTTCTGCATTTGACTTTTTGGGTGATTATTATAAAATATGTGTCCTATATTAAATCTATTCCCTTGCAAACCCTGACTACAACAACAAGGTAGGCTTACAATGGCTGCCTACAGAGCCAGGTGCGGAAGAGTGCAAAACGGCTGTCTGCATGCCAGAGGTCCAAAGGATTTAGTCAAAAGTTGAAGGCCTGGAACTCACTATAGAGTCCCATGTGAGTTCATATCAGGAAGCCGAAGGGTTTGCACTGCAAGGCTGAAGAGTCTGCGATGCAAGCCAGGAGACAGATGAAAGGCAAAGACTAGAACACCCCCAGAGAAGCAGAAGGAAATCTTTCTTTTTATTTCCCCTTTGTATTCCATTCGGGCTACAAGCCTTTTGGTTGGTGCCACTCACACTCAGGGCGGGGCTTCTATCTTCAATAAATCCATTCAGTCGCACCCAGAACTACACTAAGTCAATCAGTCAGGTGTTTCTTACTTAAACTGACAAAACACTTAACTATCACAATCCACCCCTTGTCCACTTGACAGTCAGACACATTTTCTTAACCACACTTAGTCTCCAGATACAAGGACAAGTTCATGCCTAATGTGATACAACTATCCCATGCACAAACAGAAACACATTAATTCCCTCTCCAGAACAGAAGGCAAGTTTTTCTTTGGGCGATGATTACTCCTAACATTTCCTAACTTAAACATTGTAACATAGGGTTTAACAATGCTTAAGAACCAATGTTAAGTTTGTCAACATTATGTTAGAAGGAAGCATATTAACAGAATAGGAGAGAACAATTATAATCCTCATTTCTGTAACTAGTACAGAGTCATAGCTGGTATTTACAATCACCTTTTCGTACTACTCATTGTATATCCCCTTGACCTTCTGCAAGTACCTCAGCAAATCTTGGTTCTTTCCCTGGTGGAGTGACCCATACTTTCATTCCTTAAGTTTCTTGGTTATTCGTCATCCTGCCTGGATTGGTTGTTGTAGTTTCCAAGTGACATTAATAATAGGGTATGGTAACACTAGGAGGCGCCCTAAAGTATCTCTGGCACTCCAGGTGTATTATTCCTTTTCTCCACTGTGGACTAACAGTACAATTTCCCCTTCATAGCCTGGGTCAGTCACTCCTGCCAACACTGTAACTCCCTTTTTAGTTATTTTATTCAGAGCAATTAGGAGCCCAAATGACAGGGGTAAGGCTTAGCTTCCAGTTCAATGGAACTTTGTGGTGCTTCCCGGTATAAACCTTCCCTGCTCTGGAACTAAGACTTCTAGGCCAGCAGGGCATAAGGTTGTAGGAACAGAAAGCAAAAAATTTGCTAGTGGATCACTAAAGATAATGATGAGTGGTACCATTCCCACTTCCAACCCTTGATTCCTGGACGCGTGGTGTAGTTGTGAATGGTACTGTATTCCTAATATGTTTCATGCTGAGTTCATTATTAGTATACAGGAACATTATTAATTTTTGTCTGTTAATTTTGTATCCTGCCACACTACTGAATTTGATTATTATAGGAGTCCTTTGGTGGAATCTTTTGGTCTTCTATGTGAGAGATCATTTCATCCATAAACAATAATTTGACTTCTTCTCTTCTTACAGATATCCCTTTTATTTCTTTCTTTCATCTGATTGCTCTGGCTAATGTTTCAAGTACTATATTGAACAGGAGTGCTGATGGTGGGCACCCCTTGTCTTGTTCCTGATTTTTTGGGGGGGATCAGGTGGAGCCTTTACTCTCCTGATGGGAGAGGAGGAACTGCCCAAGGACTGTAGCATGTTTATTTATAGCCTCCAAACAATGTCAATTGCAACCCTAATGCCTAGCAACTTGTTTTCCTGCCTGGCCTGGGCCCCTTGCCTTCTTGGTGCTGGAACAGCTTGTTTTGAGCTGTGTTTTCAGGGCTGGTCTTACTTTAGACCCACACATGTGATCAATCTCCAGCTTCAACAGCTCCCTACATATCCCTCTGTTTTGTCTTGTTGTAGCACAGGATGGGTGGTCAGCTGAAGTTGGAGGAGTTATGTTTGAAGAACTCTGCAAGATGCCTTTCCATTCTTGAATAGTTTTCATTTTAAGTGCAGTCCAAGGACTGTAAGTCCCTGCATTCCACAATTGAAACCCTGTGCAGTCCATTAATCCATAACAGTAGACAGCTATCAGTGTCGCTGGCAACTGTCAGAAACTGTACTGATTTGAGTTTCTTTTATAACACATTACTTTAGCATTGTTTTACACATTTTATGGTTATGCGCTTCTGTTGGATGTCCAAGACCAAGTTAAAGTGAGACCTATATTATTATAATCAGTTTTTTGTTATCTGTCAAGGTCAGTTAAGTCTCCTCAGGAATTACCTTGGAACCATGCATAGCACCTCTTAGCTTTTGTCACTGTCAGCTGTCTGGGTGAGTCACGGCCACTGCTTGACCAAGTTGCTTTCTGTGAAAGCCTAGGAGATTTTTTCCCTCTTGGTGACTCTCCTTAGGCACAATACATACTGTTGATCACTTCCCTCTGTTGTCCCACAATTTTGTTGGTCAGAAGACCAGGGGTCATGAGCATAGGATGTCACAGCAGAGGTTCTCTTACTTCCTGGGTCCTCACTGACCTCAAAGGGCTAGGGCCAAAATATTGGCTATCCTCTTAGACCATCTATCTAATTTTTGATCTCTAAACCTCAGTTGTTGAACATCCAGAAGAAAAGATTGATAACAGTACAGTATAGTAGAGGCAGTAAGCGTAACATTATCTTATCTAAATATCAAACACCTTAGAACATAAAATGAAACCTATTTTCTACTATCCACGGATGTTTTAACATTTGAGTACTCTGTCTCTGTGTTCAGGCACCATATGATGCGATCCATGTAGCTCTTGAGGTTCTTGGGGTGAAGGACCATGAGAGGGTGAGAAAATGAACAGACAAAGCTGGGGTTAGGGGGAGCCCTTACTCTTCTGATGGGAGAGAAGGAACTCATGTTCCTGATTTTAAAGGGAAAATTTTCACCTTTTCTCTATTTAATAAGATGCTGGCAGTAGATCTGTCATAAATGGCTTTTATCAGATAGAGAAAAGGTCTTTCTATACATATTTAAGATTTTTTATTTTGAATGAATATTGGATTTTATCAAAGGTTTTTTGTGCATCTATTGAGATGAATACGATTTCTGTCTTTGTTTCTGTTTATGTGATGTATTATATTATTGAATTACATATGTTAAAGTATTCTTCTATCCCTGGATGAAGGCTACTTGGTCATAATGTATGACTTTTTTGCATTCTATTTATCAGTATCTTATTGTGGATTCTTTGTCTGTGTTCATTAAATGGATGGGACTATAGTTTTCTTTTTTGGTTGAGTCCTTGTCTGGTTTTGGAATCAGGGTAACGATAGCTTCCAAGAATGACTTTTGGAGTATTCTGTCCCTTTTAATTTCATTAAAGAGTTTGAGTAGTATTGGTGTTAGACTTTTTTCTGAAGTTCTTATAGAATTCAGTAGTGAATCCCCTGGGATCAGGGCTTTTCTTAGTTGGTAGGGTTTTTATTATTGCTTGATTTCATGCCTCTTATAGGATTATCCAGGTTGTTTTAGTAATTCATTTGTATTTAGGAATATATCTTTTTCATCTGGATTCTCCAGTTTATTAGAGTACAGGTCTTCAAAGGAATTACTAATAATATTTTGGATTACAATGGTGTCCATTGTGATTTTGCTTTTTTTTTTTTTTTGTCTTTTTCATTTTTAATTGCATTGATTTGGGTCTGTTTTTCCTTTTGTTGGTAAGATTTGCTAAGGGCTTGTCTATTTGGCCTGTTATTTCAAAGAACCAGCTTTTCATTTCATCAATTCTTTGTATTATTTTTTGTCTCCATTTCATTAATTTCTACTCTGATCTTTGTAATTTCCTTGTAGTAGTATTGGGTTTGGATTGGTTTTGGTTTTCTGGGAACTTGAGGGGTATCATGATTTATTATCTCTCTGTTTTTCTGATGTGGTGTGTGACCAGGAAGTCTTAAGAGCCATCCTAGAAGGCAGTTGTGGTGAGCAGTGCCAGATTCTGCAGAGGTCAGGTTAGACAAGAACAAAGATGTGCCTGTTGGATTTTGCATAAACGTACATATCTGTGGCATTGTGACAGATCTCTATCTAAACAATGGTAACTTTTTACTTATTTTTAGGACAAAAATGTGTCCACTGGCATGGCTTATATGGAGAGTGAGTCATGAGTATGCTCCTGAGACACCCAGTTTAGTTTCGGTGCTCTGCATTGATTATGAATAACATCTCCTTTCACTCTCAAATGGTTCTGATTTGGATGATCGGCTGCAAGCTCATCTGTCTATAAGGCTGTTCATGCACAGATTATCCCTTCAAACTTACTTCTCTCATGGCTAATCTCTCATTCCCCTTATTATAATCTCTTACTTAAAACCTGCCATGTGTCCTCTGACCTCATGGCCTTGCACAGACCACACCTGTGCTTGAAATTCTCTTGCTTTTTCTCTTTGAAGGTTAATTTCTATTCAACCTTTAGGTATTACTATGGATTTAATTGTGCCTTCCCATCCACATGTTGCAGTCCTAACTTCCAGTACCTCAAGATGTGACCTCACTGGGAAATAAGGTCTTCACAGAGGCAAGTGAGTTAAAATGAGGCCATTAGGATGGGCCCTAATCCAATATAACTATGACTTTTTAAGAAGGGGGCATTAGAAAATAGAAACATGGAGAAGACCACGTAAAGATAAAGGCAGAGACTTGGGTGATACTTCTGTAGCCCGGGGAACATCAGAGATTGCCCCTCAATAACCCAGCAGATGCTTTTTGCAGGCGTGGAACAGATTCTCTCAGCCCTCAGGAGGAACCAACACATGCCAATATTTTGATCTTGGAATTCTAGTCTCCAGAACTTGAGACAATAAATTTCTGTTGTTGGAGACACTTTGTTAGTGGTACTTTGTTATAACAGGCTGTAGTGGTTGGCTTTTCACTGCAGGGACACTATCTGACGTACACAATTTAATGACTGAAGGATCTGTTTTTGGCTCACAGTTTCAGAGGTTTCGGTCCATGGTACGCTGGTTCTAAAGTAGAAACATCATGATGGACAAGAGCTTCTAACCATGTGGCAACCAGGAAGCAGAAGAAGAGACAGAGAGGAAGGGATCAGAAACCAGATATGGTTCCCGAGGTCACACTATCATGACCCAGAGGGATGCTTTAGTAACATTATAGGCATCTCTCAAGCTAATTAAGTTCACGATCAAGGTTAATCATCATGTCAGCCTAGCAAACTAAGACAACTAGCAATGGATGCACCCCTGCCACCCCTCTCCACTCTCAGAACAGATGAGATGCTCCAACTACAAACTGCTCTCCAGAGATCACTGGAAACTGAAAGAGCTCAGATCCCTCAGGTTAAACCCTATTCAGCATTTCATCGGCTATCCACATGTAGGCAAATAGCTTGCAAGAACAAAAAGAACAACAACAAAAAAACAAACCAAAAGAAAGAAAGAAAGAAAGGAAGGAAGAAAGAAAGAAAGAAAGAAAGAAAGAAAGAAAGAAAGAAAGAAAGAAAGAAAGAAAGAGAAAGAAAGAAAGAAAGAAAGAAAGAAAGAAAGAAAGAAAGAAAAAGAAAGAAAAGAAAGAAAGCAAGCAACCTTGTGCTGGTTCAATTTCTCATGATGAGACAGCATTTTTCAATAAGCCTCCGTAATTAACGGTGACCTCTGTACCTTGTTTGACAGCTGGCCTTCCTAAGGAATGTAATTTTGTAATCCTAGTACACTGATTACAAACTGCAAGCAAGCATGACTTTGTAAGTTAGAGTTTAACTCTGGAATAGATATGATGCTATGATTGGATTGGCTGTTAGAATAGCTCAGTTTAAGGTACTATAGTTACAGAGACCTTTGGAAATTTGACCATTCTTGTATCCAACCTAGAAATTCTATTTAGCCATTCTTCTTTCTAACTCTGTGTGTGTGTGTGTGTGTGTGTGTGTGTGTGTATGTGTATTCTTTAAGCACTCGGATACAGTTGTGTTGTGATTGTGTCCCCCCAGAATTCATATGTGAGCTTTTGGGGAATGATTAGATTATAGTGTTCACAGAAGGGATCATTGCCCTGGTAGCAGAGACCCCAAGTAGGTAGCTGTCCGTTGCACCGTGTAAGGATACAGGAAGAAGGTGCTAACTGTCAGTCAGGTGGTGGCCACACCAGACACCAAGGCCGCCAGTACCTTGACCTTGGACGTCTTGCTCTCCAGAATTGTGAGAAATCAATGCCTCCCACCCTGTGGTCTCTACTGCAGCAACCCAAATGGACTGTGAGAGAGGCCAGCTTTTCTCCATCTTCCTGCTGATTCTGTTATTAAGGACTTAAACACAAAACGTCCCACATGCTCACAGCCTGTTTGAAAATTCAATTTTAATATCTAACCTCTCTAGAGTTTTTGGTCCTTTAAATGAGGACCAGTGTGGATGTCTCGTGAGGTTCTGTAGGGATTTAGTGGGCTGACTTATCTGAAATTTCAGGGAGTGCTTTGTGTGGTGGCACACATGTGCAATTCCAGCTACTTAGGAGGAGGCTGAAGGAAGAGGGTAGCAAGGTCAAGGTGAGATGAGAGAGACAGAGAGAGAGAAGGAGGAAGAGGAAGAGGAAGAGGAGAGGGAGAAAAAGGAGAGGAGAAGGGAGGGACAGAGGGAGGAAGGAGGAAGGGAGGAAGCTGAGCCATCCTGTCTCCGGAAGTATACTTCTGATAACATTGGGTGAGCACAGCAGTTAGCTACCTTATTGCCCATGCTTAAGCCCCCCAGATGTCACAGACACTCTCTGTCTGGGACTACAAGTGTGAGCCACTCTCCTTTAAACATTAAAATGACAAGGTAAAGCCTCCTTGGCCATACTTCCTTCTAGGGCTTGAATCTCAGTCCTAGAGCTTCCGCTGGTCTGGAAGTCAGACCAGGGTCTGCCTCCCAGGGCAGGCAGAACAGCTGCCGTCACCAGGGAAGGTCATCCTCCCTGTCCAACTTCCAGCTCCCTCGGGTCCCGGCCTGCTGCTGGTGGCACCGGGTGACGCCTTGTGCTGTTGGCCCCCACTGCCGGACTAACGCCCACTCACTTTCTACACAGCACCCAAAGGTGCCACAAGGCTGCCTGCAGAGCTTTCAGAATCTGGGGTGGCAGCACAGAGGCCTGGCAGAGGGTGTGTTTCTCCTCTGTCCCACAGCATGTCCGCCTGGGGACAGCCTCGTCGGGAAGCTCCTCCCAGCACAGTGGTTGCCAGTCCTCCCCGCAACACCTGCTCTGACCTCTGCTCTCCTCACCTCTGCCCCTTGGCTTAGGCTTCCTAAACAGACGTTCCTGTGACATTAAGGTTACAAACCAAGACTGGGAGTGGATGGCGGGGGGCTGTCTGCCCTTACTCCACTCTACTTGACGCTGTCAAAAATGCCTCGTCACAGGAGTCTCAGCTTCTTCCCTACACTGTAAGACGCCTAAGAGGAGAGACACTTAATGTCCAGCAGAAATCGGGGGATGAAGACTTAATAAATGAAGTAAGCCCAGTGAGGAAATTCTAATGCCCATAGGGGCCAGGAAGCTAACGAAAGGAATGAAATGTCCTGTTTAAACCGGGGGTGGTTAACAGTTTCTAGAAAGGGTCAGACAGTAAGCACCTTTACCTTTGCAGGCAAAGAGGTCCTCATCAGCACAGGGCATCTCTGTTACAGAGCACAAGTGGCCACATAGGAACAAGGAAACATGGCTGTGTTCCAATAATTGCATCTACAGAAGCAAGCGGTGGGCCAGATCTGGTTTCTGCAGTATGGTTCACTGGTCACCATTCGAGGTGGTGGAAGCCACTGGGGGCATCTGGCCTAAGCAGCCCCGCTCTCTGGCCCACACCAGACTGTTGCCCTGCATGGACACAGGTTCAAGGTTTCCTGTGTTCCAAAGAGGTCAAACAGATCCTTTTATCTCTTAAGTTTTCCACTTTAAAAAATATCTTATGGGCCAAATAAAACATAGCCTGTGGTCCAGAAATAGCTAACCATCATCATTTTGAACCTCTGCTCTAACAACCATGTAATAGGCTTTGTTACATACATGCCAGTGAATTTTTTTAAAAAATCATATTTAAGAGATGTTATTGTATCTATTTTATGGAGGAGGAAATTGTGTCTGAGTCTCTCCGAGATCACACAGCTGACAATTCGTGGAGCTAGGGTTCAGGCCATCCTAGTGATTATTTGCCTAAGTGTTATTTTCAGTAACCACAGGTTGTACTTAGGAAAGTCAAGTGCAATCTCTTGCTTTGGGAACTATCAGAACTTATGCACTTGTCTCCTTTCTCTTATGCTTCCTGGCCTGTGTATCCACATGTGAGATAACACATTTCTGTAGCTTAGGTCACTCAATTTGTCATACTTTCTGACGCCCTTGCAAACTAACACATCCATCAGCGAGTGAGTAGTCACTAGATAAAGTGTGGAAGCCCAACTGTGGACTAGAAAAGAACAGCTACTCATCCATAAAGCAGTTGAAGTGAGTTTCGAAGCAAGGATACTGCACTAGAGAAGCCAGACAGAATAGAACATTCGCTGTGTATGAAATTCTAGAACCACATGCCTCTTGAATATTAAGAACCCACCAGTGGTTGCTGAGATCAGGGTAGTGATGAGTCTGTGTACCTAACAGTCAATAGTGAGAGTCTCAAAGGGCATGTGGAAATTTTGGGAGTAATGGATATTGGGTATGTTTATTGTCTTGATTATGGCAGTGGCTTCATGGTTGTATATGTAGGTCCAAAGCTGAATTGCAAACTTTATATAAGCACAGTTTATTATAGTTCAATTATATCTCAATTAAGCTGTTTTTATTTTATTTTTTTTTTGAGGCAGGGTCTCACTTTGGATTATAGGCTGCCTTTGAACTCACTATGTAGTCCAGACTGGCCTGAAACTCACAGTGATCTTCCTGCATCAGCCTCCTGAGTACTGAGATTACAGGTGTGCACCCCCCCCAGTAATTAAGCTGTTTTTAAAACTCTCCTTATGATAAATGTGGCTTTCTCAACCTAGATTCTTGAATTTTTGTATAAGGAATGCTAGTATATTGTGAGTGTCTTCAGTTTTTCCTGGAATGCTGTATACTTTCCCTTAATAAATAGAATCTCTCCCAGAGTTTCTATCGCAGATTGAAGACTGGATGCAGCCATGAAGCTGGCCACACGAAATGACCCAGCCTACACCAGGAGTGTGCCGAAGCCACAGCATTTCCTGGCAAGCTGGCAAAGGTGGTGCAACGTTCCACTCTCTGAACATGTAATTGTTCTAATGCCTCCAAAAACAGTGACTTCAAACTGAGCTCAAATGTAGAGACCATTTTAACTTCAACATTAGTAGAAAACCTGCTAACAATTCAAAAGTAGTTTATCCCAAGAAATGATAGACCTTTTGTAAGTAAGGAAATACTTATAAAAATAGAAGGACAATAATTTTAACTCTCCTATAGTTTTGCACTGCCAAATCTTATGCCTAAATATAAAAACTATAGTAAATCTTATGATTAGGATTTGTATTCTTTCCATTTTTCCCACCCCAGGTTTTCATCTATATTTCCTTTTCTAAAAATTCAGAAGCATAAGAATCAAATGTAAGAAAGACAGCGAGGGGAATTCTGCAGAATGCCGAAACTCACCAGAGGGCCAATTCGAATTCTGGGAGAGAGGAGTAACTGGCCAGGTAGGTGCCACAGTAACTGAATGAAAGCAAAGTGTAGTCCAGAAGAATGTTACCTGAAATATAAAACCCGTTACAAGGGCTTCGTTACCATGTTCTGGGTATTAATACCTTACTTCCCTTTTGTAGTGATTGTCACATAATTCTACAGTGTTTACCGATTGGAATAAAAGATTTCCTGGGTGACTTCTAAGAGTATGAACGGAAAACTACATTAACAGCAAGGCTAAGATCTACTGTAAAAGATATTGGAGTGAATTAATCCCACTAGCTCACTGTCCCTAGACCTCAGTGCAGAACTGAGCGAACTGCACCATAAATTTCCCAACGTGATGTGAAATGATCCCAAAATCATAAAGTATCTCATATCTCCTCAGTATATGAATAAGAATAATCCAAACACTTACTCAGACTTCCTTGTGGGGAATTGCAATTATTCTAGTTTATTTCTTTATTCTGTTATTAAGCCACATTTGACTTTCAGTTTAATAGTGTCTAACTCTTAAAAAACTATAAAAAGTTACATTAGCATTTGTACTCCAGATTGAAGAAATGCAACTTGATTTTCAAAGCAAGCCTAGCCTCAAGATCTTTAAATGTGCATCCGTAGTGCTGGGGATGTAGCTGAGTGGTAAAGTGCTTGCCTAGTCTGCCTGTGGCCCTGGGTTCGATTCCTAGCAAAGAAAGAAGGGGGGCGGGCAGGATAAAGAAAAACAAAGAAAGCATCCTGGGGTTTCTGAAATGGGGCAGTGTCTGCCGCTGCTCCCCAGGGTTTAGGGTCCCGTTTCTCTCCCCTTTATCAGCTCTTCCCTGGGTGTCTTCTGGAGCTGTGAACTTTGCCTTCACTAGGTCTGCCTTTCTCCTCGGGTCTCTATGGATTGTTTATCACTTTTAATGGCTCTTTCTTCTGAAAGAGTGATTTTCTCATTTATTTACCATGGTCTAATTGACAAAATAACACGCATTTAAAATAATTTTTCTGCAGGATAAGGCCTTAATAGAATGATTTTCTCTCCTTGCTACCTAGTTATTTCCCCCAAACCTGGATATTATTAATTTTATGTATTTTTAAATTAAAAATGTTTTTAAAGAAAATATTTTAAAAGCTTAGGAAAAACATATATCCTTTGTGATTCTACTACTAAATTTGGCATATTTCTTCCAATCCCTTCCTTCTGTGTATTTATTTGTAAAAACATATTTACAAATATATTTTCTTTAAAAGTAGCCTGGTTTTTCACAGCTATAATCATTGTACACTGAATATTATATATAACTCTCCATTTTAAAATTGGGATTTCTATGATACATAATGTCTCATTCTGTTGGGTTTTTGTTCATACTGTAGTAAGCATTTTCTCATTTTCTTAATTTTTTTTAAATTAATTTTTCATGGTGGTGCACATCTGTAATCCCAGCACTTAGGAGGCAGAGGAAGGAGGATCACTATGAGTTCAAGGCAAGCCTGGGCTACATAATGAGATCAAGGCCAGCCTGAACTACATAGCAAAACCTTGTCTCAAAAACAAAGTGATTTTTATGTTTGCAATAATACCCTATGTGGGGTGTTTTAATTTATTTAACCAGATGCATACTACTAGGGACATAGGCTGCTTTCAATCTTTTGTTATTATGACAGTGCTTTTAACTTCTTTGAGCACAAGTCTTTTATCATATTCCTGGTTACTATGTTATAACTGAATTTGACTTCTGGTAGTAGACATAAATGCAAATTTCCCAGAGAGACTGACTCAATTTAGAATGCTACTACTGGCAAACAAGAACACTACTAATGCTGGGTGTGGTGGTACATGCTGTAATCCCAACGCTAAGGAAGCTAAAGAAGGAGGATCATTGCGAGTTTGAGACCAGCCTAGGTTATAAAGTGAGCTCAAGGCCAGCCTGAACTGCATAGTGAGACCCTGCCTCAAAAAGACAAAAAAAAAAAAAAAAGTAAGCAAGCAAGCAAGCTACTAACTTCGCTGCACTGGAAATTGGGAAATCAGGATCATTAAAAAATTGTAACTGCAAGCAGGAAAATAGCAGTAAGCAGGTCACGACACAATTTTTAATGAACACTGAGATGGGACCTCTTTTTTGGTTTTGTTTTGTTTTGGTTTGGTTTGGTTTTTTTGAGACAGGGTCTCACCATGTAGTTCAGGCTGGCCTTGAACTCGCAGTGATCTTCCTGCCTCAGGCTCCAAAGCGCTAGGATTACAGCCTTGTACCACTATGCCCGGCTGAGATGGGACTTCTTTCGATGTCTTTGGTCATTAATAATTTTGTGATTTGTCTAAGCAAGTTCTTTTGGCATTGTCCTCATGAAACATTTGTTTTTTTTTTTTTCTTATTTAGGGTTATAAATACTCTGAAAATACTTGATTATATTTGTTCCAAAGATTTCCCTTAGTCTGATATTAGCCTTTTAACTTTTCACAACATTTTTTATGTTCATAAGTTTTAAAGTTGTACGTAATTAAATGTCAATTCTTTAATTTTTAATTTTTGTGTATGGAATGCTCTTCCCTATCCTGAAATCATTTCAATATTCTATCTTATTTTCTTCTATTTTTGAAGTGTTTGCTTATATTTAATGCTTATTTCCATGTGGTACATGGTTTGATGTACAGCATAACATAAGTTTCTAAGTAGATGCTTTTGTTCAGATATTGGGTTTCCTTAACATTATTGTTGAATAAATTTCCCATACCATTCATAGGGAAATTTCTCTCATGATACACTTGGCTTTTCCAGATCCTGTTCCCAGTAATCTTCAACCCTTCCACTGATTGGGAAATCACCTTTATTTCTAAGAACTAGGTTTTGTCAAATCTTACAGCGAAGTCCTTCATTTTGGGGCAGAGGAAGTGCCCCCCAGAATACCTTTTAATTTGGTCCTTCTGGTCAGTGCAGGAAAGTTGTATATGTGGATGAGGGGTTTTAGCCTCCGGTCTGAAAAAGCCACAACTTCATAAGGAACGTTAGTTGCCACGACGCCAACGATTCCATTAATACATTGGAGTACCGTCTTTTGCTTGGTTTCAATATTAATAAATATTACATAATTTCCAGAAGGGTAGCAAATGGTGTTGTCGTTGACAAAGTGAACATTCTGCTTAGGGAATCCTTGCACCCATCTTTGGGAAAAGATATGTCACCATCAATATAATGCATCTCAAGTAATTTTTCTTCAACAAAGCAAACAAAAAGTCATCAAAACACATTGATTCTATTGCACTCCCTTTCTGTCCCCAAACAATCTCCTACACAAAAAGCTGAGTCAATGAACTACAGAAATGTAAAAGTGGACTCAAAGTTGCAGGGTCTGGAGGCCTCGTACAAAGAACCTTTTCAGTAAAGAAAACTGACCAAACCTAAGGATGTCTCAAAAAGTTTCCATGGTCTTGTATACTTGTAAGGGGGAAAGCAAAAATAACACAGGACGAAATGAGATTCATTTTAATGGACAACAGGCTTCATCCTGGGCCTTTCTTTTTATAATCAGTTTTCGTTTTAAAATAAAAACTTTAAAAAACAACTTTGTGTAGGAAAATACACTTTGTAGTTGTAAAACAATTAGGAAAATTGCTTCTTTACAGAGTGTATGTTGTCATATTTTAGACCTAAAAATATGGATAAATGCAGTCAAAAAAAATGTGGCCAATATATAAAAAAAGTTAGAACATTAAAGACACACGCTTGTAAGTAACGAGTGTGTGGTATATGCTAGAAGGAAGGACAGTCTGAGGTAAAGAGATTGTATGATCCAAGATGATGTAAACAGTGAAGGCCGCTGGTTTGAGGAGTGACCTCGGAGAGAGCAGAGCAGGGCTGGGGGAGGGTGGCCCTGGGGAGTGGGGAAGGAAACAGTGACCACCTGTACCTGCGGTGCTTTACGCTTTCCAAAGCAAATGCACAAGGGAGTTAGAAGACAGGGACGCGCGTCCTAACTTTGGGAAAGGGGAGAGGCCAAACACAGCAGAGGGAAAAAGGGCCGCCCCTGGGATGGGGGTGGGGGGGGTATGCAGGAAAAGTCAGGGAACCGGGTCACAGCGGGGAACGCCGAGCCGGCCGGAGCTGGCGGAGATGAAGGCTGGAGAAGAATTCAGCAGAGGCTGAAGAGACCGAGTGGGTGCCCGGTTCCCCAAGACCGAAGCCAGGACCCGCGCGAGGCCGCCGCACCTCACGGACAGGCTCGCGCCGCCGGCGGAGTGGGCGTAGTACGAGGCGTCCTCTCGCTCCCTGCCTTGCGCCATGGGCTGCCTTCCTCTCGGCGGGCGCCGCTGGCCCACGCCAGGGCCAGGCTCGGTTATCCCAGCCGCCCGGCAGGCTAGGCCGTCTTTGTTTACACTCGTATCCTGGAGACCGTCACCCCCGTCCTCATTGGCTTCACCCGAACTGGCAGGCTTCTTGGCCAATAGGAGGGCGGCACGGGAGGGAGTGGGCGGGCCCCTCGCGAGGTCCAGCCCCCGGAGCTGCGTTACAAGCTAATGAATGTCAGGGGAAATAATCCTTTTGAATTCTCCAATACTGTCCCAAGCGCGGTGCAGGCAGTAGTTCATCTTCAAATGCCCCATTAGCTCCATTTTGTCGATGAAGAAAGTGAGGAGAGAAGCAGCTTACCCAAGGCTATAAAGCTGAATGGGATTTAAATTCAGGTCTAGTTAAAATCCAGACCTCTAGGCCCTTTCTGGCTGTAGGACGCTTCCCAGTATACTCTGGTTCCTTCGGGAATCACCCCTTCCAGCGGGCAGCAGCTTGTCATTGTCCTGTCTCTTTCTTCCCCAACTTCCATCTGTGGCCTCTCCTCCCCTCCAATCCTCTCCTCTTCCTTACCCTTCCCTCCTTTGGTTCTTCCTGTCTGGCCACCATCATCCTAAATCTGAAACAATGAAAGAAAGATTCTCCGAAGAAAATGATATTCACTTGGGAATAGCCGAGCACTGCAACGGGACTACACTTGCTGTGTTAAATTATGGGCAAGTTGAAAGTGAGAAAACGGAATTTTTAAAATTAGGAGGGTTATGGTCAGGGATTTAGCTCAGTGGCACAAGCGCCTGCCTGGCATGCATGAGGTCGTGAGTTTGATCCCCGGTCCCCCCCGCCAAAAATTAGAAGGGTTACAGGTGATATTTTGAAACTCTGCTCCTTGGCCACAACGAGAGTGGCGTTCATCTGAGATTGACCAGACAGTTGCTGGGCAGAGGTCCTTGTAGAGGTCCTTTTTGTATGAAGTCACAGTGCCTTCTATGTAAAGTCATAGTCCGGCAGAGTCTTTTGTGATAGTTTTTATCAGGCACTTGAATCCACAAAAACTCTTCCTTCCTATTTATTCACTCATTTTTTAATTTTAATTATTTGATTAGAGTCAATACATATGACTCCATTTTGATTCTGACAACTTTCATTTTTTTAAGGAGAAAACCCCTCAAAATTACAAAATAAGATAATAGGAGGGTAACAATGGTAACTATGGGTAATACATTTCGTATCGTTATCTTTAAATTAGTTACTCAGAGTAAAAGATGTTGGCATTTAATTGTCCAAACAATAATAGCACAAACCTTTCTTTTCAATGAAGAAAAATTAGTATGTGTTTTATATTTTTTTCTTTTTCTTTTCTTTTCCCTTCCTCCTTTTCTCCATTTCCCAATCCCAGTTGCTCTTTCCTTTTGAAGTTTCTTCCCATTTTATAATATCTATGGTACATTTTGGATCTTATTTACTCTTTCAGCTTTTTTACACTAGGGAGATAATATGATGTTTACACATGTGTGTGTCTGGTTTATTTCACTGATGAGTATGGTCTGGAATTGCATCCATTTACTTATGAAAGTCGCCAGTTTATCCTTCTTTATGGCTGAGTAGTACTCCATTATATAAAAAGACCACAACTTTTTTTATCCATTCCTTGGTTGGTGGACATTTGAGTTGTTTCCAAGATCTAGCTACTACAAATTGTGCTGCTATAAACATGGGTGCACATATATCTCTATGGCATGATGTTTTTCATTCTTCTGGGAAGATACCCAGAGGGGCAATAGTCAGGTTGAATGGAACCTCCAATCCTAGTTTTTTGAGGGATCTCCACACTGATTTCCACAGTGGTTGCATCAGTCTACACTCAGACCAACAGTAGAGAAGGGTTCTTTTTCTCCCAAAGCCCCTCCAGCATTTGTTATTGGTTGATTTCTTGATAATAGCCATTCTTTCCAGGGTGAGATGGAATCTCAGTGTTGTTTTAATTTGCATCTCTCAAATGACCAATGATGTTGAACATTTTTTCATATATTTATTTGATGCTTGTATTTCTTCATCTGAGAAGTGTCTATTCGTCTCAGATGTCCATTTTTGAATTGGGTCTTTAAATTTGGGAGGTCTGATTTTTTAATTTCTTCACATGTTCTCAGTAGTAATCCTGTGTCTGAGGAACAGCTGGTAAACATCTTCTCCCATGTTGTGGGTTGTCTCTTCACTCTGTTCGCAGTTTCTCTTGCTGTGCAAAAGCTTTTTAATAAGACGAGATCCCAGTTGTTGATTCTTTGAGATACTTTCTGTGTAATTGGAGTTTTATTCATAAATTCTTTGCCTATACCAATGTCTTCAAGAATTTTACTTATTCTATCTTCTAGCAGATTTAATGTTTCTGTTTTAATGTTTAGACCTTTGATCCATTTCAAATTTAGTTTCAAATTTAGTTTCAAGTTTTAATCTTTGGCATGTGCAGAGCCAGTTTCTCCAGTACCATCTTTTAAAAGACAATAAAACCAAGCAAAATAAAGGCAAATAAAGCCAATCAAAACAAAACAGTGTAAGCGAAACAGGATTTCAAAACAAGATCATAGGAAATCAACAACAGCTACCGTAATGCCTCCTGTTTCTTCAAAATGGCTCCCATACCATCAGACATAGTAAAATCAAACAAAACAGGACAGCATAGAATCAATAAAAGCAAAACAATGAGTGCAATACAGGACTTCAAATCAAGACAATAGTAAGTCCAAAATGGTTACCATAATATATCTTGCTATTTTTGAAATAGCTGCCCATGCCATCAGATATAATAAAATCAAACAAGACAAAACAGAATAAAACAAAATCAAACCAAACAGGACTTTAAAATAATACAATAGGGAATTAACAATAGCTACCACCTTCAGAAGGCGATAGATGCTATATTGTGTATTGTTATCCTCTAAATAGATGATCAGACTACCGGCTTTAGGCCTGCAAAGTCAATGAAACACTAAACACTGCAAGATTAAGTTGTATTTTACTTCAATAGCTATCAGTTCTCCAGATCAATTGGTCACTTATGGAGAGGTGGGGGGACCTTGGCTATTCTTGTCTCCCAACCTGCATGCTGGAAGCAGCGGTCATCTGGTTCTCTTTCCTGTGGCTTGCGAATGGTGCTGACTCACAGGAAATGGCTGACTTCTTGTTCTCCTCCTCACAGTCCACAAATGGTGCCGACTCACAGGGAGGAGTTGGCATCTAGTTCTCCTCCCCGTGGCCCATGAATGGCACCAGCACCATTTATTAAAGAGGTTATCTTTCTTCCAGTGAATATATTTGACATCTTTGGCAAAGATAAAGTGGCATAGTGTGTCTGGAGTTGTTTCTGCATCTCCTAATCTGTTCCATTGTTCTTAGGGTCTGTTTTTTGCCAATACTATGCTATTTTTTTTTTAAATCACAGTAGCTTTATAGTATAATTGTAAGTCAGGGATTGTGATGCCCCCTGACATGCTTTTGTTTTCCAGAATTGCCTCTGCTATTCTAGGTCTCTCCTGCCTCCAGATGAATTTTAGGATTGTTTTCTCTAATTCTGTGAGATGTGCTATTAGAATTTTGATCAGGATTCCATTTAATCTGTGTAACAATTTTGGAAGTATGGCCATTTTCACTATATTGGTTCTTCCTACCCAAGAGCAAGGGATATCCTTCCATTTTCTGATATCCTCTTCAATCTCCTTTTTCAGTACTATATTGTAGTTTTCTTTGTAGAGGTCTTTTACATCCTCACAAATATTTATAGAGCATTTGCAATGCATTCACGCATCATGCTGATGGTCACTTGGAACAAAATAGTGAACAAGACAGATAAATTTCCATCCTTCTTGGTGGGACTCAGGGTGAAGGACTAGACAGTCACATCACACAAATGTAGAATTACCAATTGAAACAGCAATAAACAGAACATGGTATCATGGACACTTACAATTGCAGAATCACCTAGTAACAAAGATTCCCTGCTTGGCCAAATTTTAGCCAGTCCTCTGAGTCTTCTCCCAAGCCCATCTGTGTACTTTTTTGTATCATTCAGTTTTTGCAAAGAATCTTGTTGTCAACTTGACAGGAAATGACTCCCTTCTGTATCTGATCACCACCCCCAAGTGATGCCTGGTCACCTTGCCACATCCTCAGCAAGAATCTTGTCAGGCTGCTTTAGCCAAAATGCCCCTTACTTCTGACGCTTTCTCTTGGTAATTTTCCACCCACGGACCCAGACCCTGTTCTTTGGGTTTAAATTCTCACTTGTCCATGCTGTATTGGAGTCCAGTCCAAACTCCTTTCCCAACTGTCTTTCATATTCCTGGAATTCCTGTAACTGTCACAGTGGTCAGGAGCAAAATTTGCCTAACCATACGCTAACAAATATCACTAACTTCTTCTACACTAGTTAAATGAGTTGAGTTAAGGATGACCATTCAGTGAAGGTCTAAGAATGAGGAGTGATTGCTAGAGAAGCTGGATAGGCAAAACACAGGTTGAATGAAGATAGAAAGTCAGGACCTCAGCTTGGGAGAACTGAGAAGGACAGCGCCATTAAAGTGGAGAGATGAGAAGAAAATATTACAATCGAGGCTGGGAAAGCTAAAGGTCATGTGAGGGACAAGTTGAGAATTCTGACCTTATCCTAAGAGCCACAAAAAAATACATTAAATCATTTTAAGCAAGGGAGCTATATAATCAGCTGTATGTTTATAAAAGATCATTCTGGTTGTAGCAGACTATCGGTGGGGTGGGAAAGCAGAATTGAATAGGAAGATCTGTCTGTCTATTCCTTGGTCCCCACAAGAGGAGATAAAGCAGGGTTTCTCAGGCTCAGCAGTTGTGGTGTCTTGGACTGGATTGGAACAGGGAATTCCTATGTTTTACAGGGTGTTTAACAGCATCAGACAGCTATATTTCCATGGCTGTGATGATTCAAAATGTCAGTCGGCATTGTTAAATGTCCTCCCAGGGTAGGAACATATGTAGGATCTTTGCTAGTTGAAACCCCACTGAGTGAGTGTACTGAAGAGTTCTTTCAGAAGGTAAAATTCTATAGGATTTCACGATGGGCTGATAAGGACACGAGGGGTGAAGAATGAATTAAGGATGCTCCAAGGTGTCTGATGACCACAGCCAAATGATGATCTTCTTCTTTAGGATGTGGTGGAGAAGAAGTGGAGACACATGTATCTACCCTAAAGAGTTTCTAGGCCAAAGTATAAATGACAAACACACATAGTGCTTAGTGTTTAGGAATTGTACCAAACTGTCTGACAAAACCTGTTTTTGAGTCTCAGGGAGAAGTGGCCCTGTGACTTCTTTTATACCTTTAACCACATTCTGAGCATTTGCAAGTCAGCACTGCGGAGGAATATGACGAGGTCAGTCCTGTCCCGATCCCACAGTAAGTGGTTGACAGAGGATGCAAGGTAGGCAGGAAACACGGGTCCTGGGAGAATGAAATCCACCAGGATCTGATCAGTCAGGACCCTGGGAGGCTGAGCCTTCCCTGCATGAGAGCAAAAGAGAAACTGAACAGAATTAAATAAAAAAGGCAGTGTTGTGTGGATCCCACTCCTTAACATATTGGCTTTGGGATCTGGATTTAAAGGGAGGCTTCCAGCTGTGTTTCTTGGGATAGCCGTGACTAATAAACACAAGGAAATCAAAGGGAAAAGCCAGTGGGCATTTTTCCACGAGTTGTGGCCCTTAACCCACATTCTTCTGTGTCCCATAACTAGAAAGCCCATCAAATGTGTTTACTCTGCAAAACATTCTAGACCAAGGGCTGTTCAGCTTCTTGAACAGGAAATGCAAACACGAGATGGGCCCGTGACCAGGCTCATAGCCCCAATCCCAAGCACAGGAAGCCCTTAGCTTCCTCATTCCTCTCAACACCCTAGAAACCCTGGCTCTGTCAGAGAGAGCTGCTTTGGGCGCTTCAGAGCCAGCCACTGCTCTCAGGTCTTAGTCTTCAATAAAGCCGGCCCTTGCTGCAAAGTTTTCTTTCTGTCTCCTTTTGTTTCTTACAGAGATGCCCTGACCTGTGCCCTGCACCAGGTTATAGAAGGATGCCTGGCCTTTCTTGGTCTGAAAGGGAAAATACAGATCTTCTGGAGAATAGACTGGGGAGGACAAATCAGGAAAATCTGTTCCAGGCCTCACTCTAGAAGATTTATGAATACTGGGAACAAAACGTAAGGCCCACAAGTTCTGGCCCTCTTCCACAACCTTGGCAGGAATCTTGGGCCAGAGAGGAAAGGGCCAAGGACTTGGTATAATTTCCAGGCTATGCCCCTGTGACCAGACATGCCCAGTAGTGTGCGTTACTAATCTAGCATCTCTCAAGTCCATCAAGTTGAAATCAGGTTTAACTGGCATGGCTTTAATGGCGAGGACCGAAAAAAATTTAAGTCAGAGGGGATTGTCACGCTGGCCCGACCTCCAACTCCAAGGCAGGAATATAAGTGGAGACCTATAAACGTTTTGTCCAACTGTTTTAAATTAGCACATAAAATGTAAAATTCAAATGTAAGTTATAAGAATAAAAATTAGAGAATCCAACCAGGCATGGTGGTACATACCTGTAATCCCCACACTTGGAGGCTGAGGCAGGATTGCTCTAGTTCGATGCCAGCCTGGGCTACACAGTGAGTTCAAGGCCAGTCTGAACTACACAGCGAGAACCTGTCACAAAAGAACAAACAAACAACCAAAAAAAAAAAAAAACCCGCAGAGAATTCAAATCTAAATTATTTAAAGTCTAAATATTTGTTTTACTTAGATCTTATTATTTTATATAAACAAAATATTTGTAATTCAAATGTTGATATCAATCTAGTTGTCAAAAGACAGAGCTGGTATCAGGTTTCATACCCGTTACATTTAGCCTTATACACATTTATAAATGTAGCAATAACTAAATTTGCTCTGTACTGCAAACCACTCCTCAGCCTCTATGTGCAACTATGGCCAAGATCATACTAATTCATGAGGATACCAAAAACTGGAATCACAGAGTGGCTGGAAAATAGTCATTTGATTTTTTTTCTGGAAAATGATACTTATGCAAGAAGTACTATGAATGAATCCATGAATATGAAATGGTTAATTCTGTATGAACCAAGCTTGAGGGCTCACAAGATCAACAAATGAAGTTGTGAATCAAAAGGAGGAAGTTAGGAGAATTTTTATGGGAAATCAGAAGGCAAAAAGCTTCTGGTTTCTCCAGGAGGGAAATCCAAAGAGTGGGATTTCTGTGCAGCTCCTCAGTGCAGAACTTCTTATGAGTAAATGGAGCATGAACATTGCTTGTTTAGTGGCCACCTATCACAGGTGGCTCTGTGAATTTAAAACGACCGAACAGAACTCAGGCTCTCTAACTCAGTTCTTCAGCATGTAGGGCTTGAAAGAAACTAGGATTATAAAGAGAACTGGCTATTTTGCATTTTGAGTTCCTGGAACCTCAAATGAGGACTGTCTCTAAACCCCCGTGGGAGAACTGTCTGAGTATATTGCTGCTTTTCTTTTGAAGTGGGATTTTCCTATTGAAAGGCAACAGAAATCAGGAGTCTGGATGTAGGGGGATGGAGAAAAATGTATCTTTTAAATCTAAGAGTGAGAGCCAATTAGCGTCCCCTGGAATTTGGGAGAAAATTGTACGTGGATCTGTCAGTAGAGGATGGATTGGAATGACGGCCTCCTTAATGAGGGGGTTCTTGTACCATCTGACACTCTCCTGAGGGCTTTACTACAGGGAGTGTGGAAGATTACAAGGGGACTGGCAAGGTTTCAGAAGGCCATATATGAAAAAATTGTCTATGAGAGGCTGGAGGCCTTTACATGCCTTTTTCTTGATTGGATACTGCTTTTGGTTAGGAAATCAGCTAGGGTCTTTTAATCTTATGACTACTAACACAGCAGAATTTGCCCTACCAGGTACTCCATTATACCATGTATCAGGCTCCACTCATTGGCTAATTTGATCAGGGAGACCTGGAGTAGTCCCAATAAGTAAAATCCATTTTGGTTTTAGCTGGAATTTGAGAATTGCCCCCAATTTTACTGGTAAGTCTCTTCTAAGCTAGGGAGCAGGACACTGTGAGACAATTAGGATTCATGGTTAAATATTTGGTCTTCAAAGTGACACATCAGGAGGAGTGAAGACTCTCTGCAGCTATGGCTATAGACCTGGAGGAAAGTTTTCCAGAGATGGAAGTGAAAACAGCATGAGCAGCCCTGTATCAATAAGCAGTCCAATTGGCTCACCCACGGTGCCTAAATTTACCCAGGGTTCCTTACAGGAGATGGCAATGTCTGTTGACAGGCTTTGTAGGTTACCTTGGGCCTCTTTAGTTGTCAGAGCAAGAAATGAGGGTTCTGGCTGATGTAGCCCCTCTCTGGGAGTGGGGACAGTCAAACCTCCAAGGCTAAAAATCAGGCATATTAGCTGTCTAATATGTAGAGCAAGGCTGTCTAATATGTAGAGCACATGCCCAGTGTCGAGTTCTGTTGCACTTGAAAGAAGAACCCTTTCCTTTGTTGTCCCTGGGTTTTTCCTTGGATGACCTGAGTGAGTTTAAAGCATTAGAACAGCCATATCCTAGCTTTTCTCTTTTGTCTCTCCTCTGGATCATGATTTTTGAACACAGAAAATGTCATGTCCAGCAATTGGGCCATTGGTGTCTGTGGCCCCGTCTGAAGTTTTTGTAGCTTGTGTAGAATTTCTGGGGCTGACTGACAGATGACATAATGTTGCATTAGTGTCTCTAGCTCTTTGAAAGAGGGATGTATATTAGTGCATCTGAGGAAGTCCTCCGTGAATCAGTTATGGAACAAAGCTGGATTTTCCTCTGCACCCTGTAAGTCCCCACTCACTTTATCATAATTAACAGACTTTTTAGTGCATCTTTGCATTGCCATAATAAGACCAGCTAGCATATTGGACATGGTTTCTAGTCCACACTGAGTATGAGTCCCAGTTTGGCTCTGTTGTAGGAAAAATAGCCTCTCCAGGGTGGCTTCCCTCCCTTTCAAGGCATATTGTGCATTTGCATAGTTTCCAGCCTCTTGTAGGATTCTTTGTGAACCACATAGTGCGACCCTGTCTCAAAAAATAAAACATAAAAAAAAGAAAAAAGAAAAAAGAAAAGAAAGAATACCATTTTAGGAGTGTTTGTGTGTGTGTGTGTGTGTGTGTGTGCGCTCTGGTTTTGATCACTGAATAAATTGTGTTTTCCCTAAAACAAGTCAGTGCTTTAAGAGGGGTAACTGTGAAGAACACATGTATTTCATCAAATCTAAGACAGAACAATGAGGAACTAATCTACGATTGCATTACAGCAGAACCCCAGAAGTGGTCCATTGCCCTTTTTTAAAAAAGAGATTTTTTTAAAACTCAGATTTCTTATCAGAAAAAGAACTCTTAAGCTTATTTAGAAATACATTTTTATCTTACTCTCATGTGAGCATAAAAAGGTGACATAAAGTGTTGCTTCAACTCATTCACTTTTGTAACACTGTCCTTTGGAATAATTTTTCCAATCAGAGTTCCGGGCATTCATCCTGCCTTCCTTCCACCCCAACATTGTCCTCTGTGTCAACAGGAGCATTTAATTGACCAATGCAGCAAGAGCACTCTCTCATTATCTCAGATTTTCCTTCTGGTCATTGACATCTGCCCTGTGAGTGTAAGCACAAGCTGGCACATCTATGTCAGGACTGTCACCAGTCTACAGTAATTTTAAGATATATCTCGATTTTCAGAGATGTTAAAATATGAAGAAGTGTGAATCTTAGAATGGTTGAGATATAGTCAGTTAAGAGTTGATTCTAGGGTCACACGAGAGTTGAAAAACCAGTTCCATGATTTAAAAGTGTGTCAGCTGTGAGAAAACGACTCAACCTTGGACCCCTAATTTTCTTATCCATGAGATGCTAGTATTGGCAACACTTAATTTTTAGGATTATTGTGAGTTTTAAAGATTTCCAGGCAGAAGATTTAGGAGATACCCGGCAGGAAGTGTGCACTCCACAGAGGTGATGATCACCTACTGTTTTGCAACATTTTCATTTCTTAATTGTCTTAGTTACTTTTCTCACCGTTGAGACAAAATACTCAATACCCAATGTTAAAGAAGGAAAGGCTTATTTTGGCTGTAGTTCATAGAGGATTCAGTCCGTAGTTGGCTGGCTCCAAGGCAGGGTGGCGTGGCAGAGGAGAAACAGCTCATGGCAAAGCAGGGCAGGCAGAAGGCAAGCAGTGAAATAGCAAGCAGCAAGCAGTGAGTGACAGAAGCAGCCGTCTTTCTGTCCACTGTACTCTATCCAGGCTGCATGCCCTTAGGGTAGGTAGCACTCACACCCAGGGTGGCCTTCCCATTATCCACACCCAGAACTATGCCAAACCAATCAGTGGACTCATTTAGTAATCACACACTTAATCCCAGCATCACACATCCTAGAACCAGCCACCTCTGAAAAGCCCCACCTGTGACCCCATGAACCTTTGGGGGACATCTAGACGCAAGCCATAACAACAGTGCACCTTGTATCTGGAACATGTTTCCCATCTGTCTGTGTAGGTCTGTGTTATCCCATTTAATGGTTGCCTTTTAACAGCAGGGCTTTTTCTTCTTCTACTTAAAAAAATCAGTTTCTAAAATTTTTATTTTTATCAGTATAGCACACGGTAAAAAATTGAATGGTATGGAAAGGTTTCCAAATGACAACAGTCTCTACCTTGCTGCCACGACATCCTTCCTCACCTCACTGCCATTTTCTGAAGCCATCTTCCAACTGCTGACTGGGAGGTCATCAATGCCTTTGAGATTTCCCCTCCCGGCCACACACCACCCCCCTTTCCTTCTCTTTTTCCCAAAAGTAACCACTCTCTTGAATTGTGTGGTTATTGTTTCTAGCTTGTTAAAGCTTCCATACACACACGTGCCATAATCAACATGCTGTTTTACTTGGCATGCTTTTAAAGTTAATCTATGTAGAGCCGTATCAGGCATATTATTGTGACTTGTTTTTAAATGACTTAACCTTGTGTTTCTAGCTAAACTGCAGTCTATTAATTTTCATTGTCCATTGTATGAATACACCATTTCTCTATTCTACTCTCAATATACTTTCAATACTCTCACATTTTTCCTCAGATTCCCTTCTTTATAGGCCATTTATTCTCATATAGTCCCTTATAGTGAGGATTAGGTAGATTTTTTTTTCCATCAACCTGATTCTAGGTCTTCCTAATTCTTTCACTCATTTGCCAGTATCTTTCTATGGAATCTTTCTGACAAAGGGTGTTTCTTCCTGCTGTGGTCCATCACAGAATGTTAAGTTCAAAAAAAAAAAAAATCTGCAAAATAAGGGCCTTTAACTTTAAAAAATAAAGATTACTTTTTAAAATAGCAATGAAACAGTTAAGATGACTTTCAATAGTCTTATTCTTGTTGATATAAATTTATTATATATTAGAAAGTATAAAATTATTCAATGTACATTACTGAAAAGTCAGACAAAAAAGATGTTGTGTAAAGTGGATGGTTATTGGCAGTGGGGACAGATGGTATTTAGAAGGTAGAAAATTATTTTTTCTCAGTAGAGTTTCTAACTTTTTATTGTCAAAGCACAGAATCAATTTCACTTCAGGTTAATTATTGATAATTATAACTGCAAAGCGTGCAGTACCATCCCATTTTAACCCATTTGTACCTAGTGTTCCGTGCTTGGGATGCCATAAACAATGGAACATAATAGAAATGTTTCTCTTCAAATGCTTCTTCCTTGAATTTTTGTAGGTAATATATGAGTTTCATGCAAACAATCACATCTTTTGGCTTAAGTGAGTAAACTGGCTAACAGCCTCAGTCCATGAATTCTTCTGTTTGCAAACAACGTGGTTCACAAACAAAAGTGGCACAAACTTGCTTTTGTTTGCAAACTTTGCATTGGGTGGTTAACAGGACCACAGCCATCTACCCCACACAAACAAAAAACAAAAACAAAGTAAGGTCATAAACTGGGGTACCACTGTATATCCAGATGTTCACAAGTTTTTGCACACAGCTACATAAGACTTGGAGATGATCTACTATAATGCATAACAGTAACACAGTACAGTAGAAGAAGAGTATATTTTTTCCAACATGTTTCTTTGAGGACTTAATTTTTACTTTATGAATTAGAACCCTTACATAATTTTAACAAAATATTACTCCACTCATACTAATTAGTGGATAGGCTGTATTAGCTAGATTTCTTGTCACTGAGACACAGTATTCGTCATCATATCTTAAAAGAGGAGAGGTTTAATTTAGCTCATGGTTTTAGGAGATTCAGTACATAGGTGGCAGGTTCCAAAGCAGAAACATCCCAGCAGATTTGGCAGGGCATATCTGCTTATTTAATGGGGTCCAGGAAGCAGAGCAGGAGAATGGTGTCAGAGAGAAGAGGGCAAGAAATTTTACAACAGGGGTTCGTAAGCCTAGGCCACCAATGGGCACCAATCCGTGGCCTGTTAGGAACTAGGCTGCTCATCAGAAGGTGAGTGGCAGATTGGGGAGGGAAGCTTCATTTTACAGTTGCTCCCTATCATTCACATTACTTTCTGAGCTCCGCCTCCTGTAAGATCAGTGGTAGCACGAAATTCTCAGTGTGAATCATTCTGTGAACTGTGTGTGTCAGGGATCTAGACTGTGTGCTCCTTATGAAAACCTAATGCCTGATAACTTCAGGTGGAGCTGAGGCAGTGATGCTGGGGGTTACACAAATATAGATGAATGGTAGCAGAGAGGTTTGACTGCGCAGCAATCATAATGAATCCGCTGTGGACTCATATAAGAATCCTATAAGTAGTGGCAAGTGACAAGCTGCAGCTGATGGCAGGTTTTACAGTGCTAAGTTGAGGTACGGCAATTGTACAGTTGCTTGTGGTGGCAGACTTCCAGGCAGAAACCCACACTTACCTTAGTGAGCCCAGCTGCCATCTTATTACCACCCATGTCTACACCTCTTTGTCACACTGCACACTTGTTTCAGTTTTGGTCAGCCCACAAGGCAACCCTAGCCAGAATGAGTAAAATAGGCCACTGGAGAACTTTTTGAAAAGAGGGGAAAATCCCCAAAACCAACACCTCCAAGTCCATGGAAAAGTTATCTTCTATCAACTCAGTCCCTGATGACAAAAAGGTCAGGGACTGCTGATATGTATTAGCTAGATTTCTTGTCACTGAGACACAATATTCGTCATCATATCTTAGAAGAGGAGAGGTTTAATTTAGCTCATTGTTAAATGAGCTGCACCTCTTCATAACCCACCCAAACACATCCAGGGGAGTGCTTTACTAATTTACTAGACATTTCTTAATCCAATTAAATTGCTATATCAGAGTTAATGGTCACAATCAACCCTTCGTCAATTTCACACATATCCTGTTAAACTATACTTAATCTCCAAATACAGACAACAGCAAGTTCCTAATTCTATCTAACATGATACAGTTACAACAGGAAATGCTATAACTGCTCCCACGCAGGGTCTCAACAGTTCCAGCTCTTTTCAAAAGTCCAAGTCCTCGAGTCTGAGACTCAAGGCAAACTCTTAGCTGGAAATCTTCATAAAAATAAAAAACAAAACACATAATTCCAAGGTAAAATGACACATAGTAAACATTCTGAGTCCAAAAGGGAGGAATAGGAAGTCTGAAAATAATTTGACTAAAGCAAGAGCAAAGCCCACCAGTACAACCATTAAATCCTACAGATCAATATCCAGCATCCAAGGCACATGGTGGTAAGACGTGAGTTTCAGAGGGCTTGCACAACCCTGTCCCCATGGCCTTGCTCATTGCAGTCCACAAGTTCTCTCTCAGAGAGCGTGGGCTCCACTCCATCCTGCAGCTTTCCTTAGCTGATGTTCCACTTTCCTGGCATTCCTGATTTCACAGGCTCTCCACAGTACCTTTAGCTTCATTCCCACAGCTTCATACATTGAAGTAGACTGACTTTCCAGGCCTTCCTCTGAAATATGGATAAAAGCCTTCCTGATTTAGCAGCCCTTAGATTCTGCATGCCAGTAAACCAGCATCACATGGACAATGTCAAGGTCTTCTGTCAGGAGAAGCAGTAGCCAGGCCCCCTTGGACCTTGGCTGCAGTGACCTCTGAGTTCATAGATGGCTGGGCACAGTGAAATGAATCCCAGGGAACCAATTCTCTAGGAAGTCCTTCTTCATTAGGTGTCCTAGATACTCTCTCCTCAATGAAAGGCAAATACTTTTGCATTCTTGATCCCGTGATGAGTGGATCTTGGTGAATTCTAAGATGACCTCAATGCATCTTTCTTCTTGTCCCTGTACAAAACACTTGGTTTCCTTTTAATGGTGCTATTTAGCATCCATACAACCTTTCACTCCAACTTTACATGTGGGTCATTTTGGGCCCAAATTCAAAATTTTCAAATTTGTCTTTTTCTTTTCCTTTTTTTTTTTTTTTTTTTTGGCACTGGGGATCAAACACAACCTTGCGCCTGCCAGACAGGCACTTAAGTCACTGAGCCAAACTCCCAGCCCTAGTTTTTTGAGGCAGGGTTGCACTATGTAGCTCATACTGGCCTTGCACTTGTGTTGTAGCCCAAGTTGGCCTCGAACTCACAATGCTCCCCCTACCTCAGCCTTCCAAGTGCTGGGATTAAAGGCGTGCGCCACCACACCTGGCTTCAAATTTGTCTTTTTCATCTTTTGCCCCCAATTCTCACTATATATTTGAGTAAAGGTAGCCAGCAGTATCCATGCCACAGCCTGAATGTGCTGCTTTAAAATTTACTCGATCAGATTTGTTAGCCTGTCACCCTTAATATCAGTCACCTACAAAGTTTCAGGGCATGGACAAAAAGTAGAAAATTTTCTGCCAAATTGTAACACATGTGGACTCTTGTCCAACTGCCAGTGGTGTCTTTGTTCCCAACTGCAAACCTCTTGAACTTGGCCTTTACTGTTCATATTCCGATCAATGATCTGGTGATTCTAACCAGAATCACCCATCAAGTACTATTTACAACAATCTATGTCTTCCCCAGCCCATATCACCAAAGCTTTCCAAACTCCTCCTGCAAACCAGTTCTAAAGGCATCTAAGACACTTGGTGAGGTGCAATTATAGCAACAACCCACTTCTTTGGTACTAATTTTATATTTAGCTTTCCTGTCATGAGGCACAACCTCTGACACCCACAATTTAAAGGAAGAAGGTTTAATTTAGCTCATTGTTTCAGGAGATTCAGTCCATGATTGGAAGCCTCCAAAGCAGAAACATCATGGTGGGAAGGCTGCAGAGCGAATCTGCCTCGTGGAGTCTGGGAGGCAGGGCAGGGGAACAGTGTCAGAGGGGAACAGATGAGGGACCATATATACTACCCAAGGTCACACACTGTGACCCACACAGACACACCTAGAAGTGTGGTTTAATAATCTCTTAGGTGTTTCTTTTCTTTTTGTTTGATTATTTTCCGTCTGGGTCTCCCCATACAGTCCAGGATGGCATCCAATTTGAGGCAATGCTCCTGCCTCAACTTCCCAAGTACCGGGATTACAGGCATGCAACACCCCACCCAGCCTAATCTGCTAGGTGTTTCTTAATCCAATGAAGCTGACATAACAGGATTAACAATCACACAGTCCATTCCAAATATAAATTCTAACATACCTTGAGGTGAAATTTTTAGTTTGGTCTATTAGAGATTTGCTGGCCGAGTTTAAATTTACAAACTTATTTGCATGAAATCATTAATGCATTAAAAAACCCTTCTAAAAAGTTTGTTTCCTGAAAAAATTAAGCAAGGCAGAAAAAGATTATTTTTTTTCATTTACTACTCAGTTTTTGTCTGTTTACTAAATTAAGAGGAAATATGTAATATAGTCATTTAACACATTTATGCCAAGTAACATTCTAAGTGTTATCTATATATGAACTAATTTAACCCTTTCTCAAATTCTAAAACAGAGGCCTTCCATATTTACCGTTCCATTTCACACATGATGGAACTGAAACACACAGCTTAGTGACTTCTCTATTTTCACATGGCTGATTAGGAGTTGTTATGGGTTAAAATTGTCTCCCCACCCCCACAAACATCATAGATCAATGTTTTAATTCCTTGTTCCTCCAAATGAGTGCTTATTTGAAAATAGAGTTGTTGCCCATGTAATTAGTTAAATTAAGATGAGATTGTACCCTAGTGTGATCCTAACAGCATGGCTGGTGTCCTGATACGGAGAAATTCGATGGACGTGAGCCCTGGGAGGACGCCAGGTGGGGGTAAGTGGAGAAAGCAGGTAATGCTTCTCTACCCACGGGACACCAAAGACTGGCTGAGAGCACCAGAAGTCAGGAGAGAGAAAAGTCTCCCTCCCGTCCTCAGAAGGAAGCCCTCCACCCCCATTCTCCCACCCAGACATGTTTCTGTTCGTCAAGCCACTCTGGTTTTTGGTTACCCTAGTCCGAGAAAAACTAACACAGCAATGGAGACAGGATTAAAATAGCAGAGGTACTCCAAAAAAGAAAGCTTATCACTCCAATGTCTGCTAATCAAAAAAAAGACAACCAAACCCTAAGTTCAGCTTTCAAATCTAACACAGGAAAATCATTGAGAGTCAATTTTCTTATGCATATTACAGTGCCCCCGCAACCACTTTTTCCCGATCTTAAAGGGGACTATGAACACACCCAAGGTCTGACCAAGCCTTTTCACCCAGTCACTTGCTTAATTGTGAACTTGTGCCCTTAATAGGGCTTCAAACCCCAAATTTTTGGAAGCAGCCCTACCATTCTGAGATCAGCGACATTCAGATTTATACTCATTCTTTGGGTTAAACGTGCACCAAAACGGCGGTGGCCTCACCGCACTCATGAAGCTAGTACTGGCAGGAAAAGAGGCCGTCCGGGCGGCCAGCGAATAGAGCCTCGGGAGACAGGGTTCTGGAATGGAGTGTGCCCTGGCCGCAGGCCCTGGAGTCTGAGAAGTGTTGGGACGGAGGAAGAGGCGTCCTGCCCGTGGAGAGGCCAGTCTCCAGGCCCGGGGCGTGCTTCTCCGCTGGGGGAGCCTGGTGTGGGAGGCGGGGCGGGGAAGGGCAGTGTGGCCACGCTCCCGTGGCCGCGCTCTTGGCCAGCACAGACCCTGGCACAGAGCCGCGTGGAGTGTTTAAGGGACGGTCCAGAAAGCCGGGAGGGCCCGCCGTGCCCTGCCCTGGGGCGCCTGGGGTGATCCTCGGAGTGGGGTGGGGGGCTGCAGCGGCCTGGCGCGGGGCTCCCCCTCCTGGCGCAGGGTGGAAGGCGGGCCCTGCGCCCTGCGCCCTGCGCCCTGCGCCCTCCAGACTTGGCGCCCGATCCCGCTCGCAGCGCTGGTCCCCTTTAATTGCCAGCCCTGCAGGCTGCGGGGTGGAGACCAGAGCGGGCGGAGTCTGCGGCGCCCTCACGCCCCCGAGGCGATTCTGGGAAGGCGGGAGATAAAGGGTAGAGCGAGCGGCGACAGCCCCAGCTTCCTGCAGCGGCCCTGGGGCGCGGAACTGGGTTTGCGGCGATGTCGGCCAAGAGCCTCTCCCTCGGTGCGCGCTGCCCGCCGGGCGCCGGGCGCGGGGCGCGGGGCGCGGGTGTCTTGGGGGGATGGAGTACAGGGGAGGGGGTCGGGTCTCCGCCGTGACCGCCTCCCCTCGTCCCGCAGGCAGTGCGCCCCCGGGCCCGGTTCCGGACGGCGTGATGCGAGTCTACAGCATGCGCTTCTGCCCGTACGCCCAGAGGACGCTGCTGGTCCTGACAGCCAAGGGGATCCGGTGAGGCGGGGCGCGGGCCGCGGCGGGCTGGGGAGGGCCTGCTCGGGCCCTCGGGCTTCTGTCCTAACGTTTGAAAGGCGGAGTATTCTCAGCCTTTTGTGAGGACACGGCACGTCACGGAGCCTCTCCACGTCATCTCGTTTGGATCAGCCTTACGGAGTGGAAGGGCCAGGAGCAGGAACTCCGCGGTGCGCGCAGATCACTCCGGGGAAAGGTCACCGGCGGTTGGCAGCCGCCGGCTCAGCTCCGGGAGGACCCGGACTCCTGGTCCGGAGTTCTTCACTGTCACTTTCGCTTCTGCATTCTTGCCTGGCTGTTACTGAGAGCAGGGTCCCGCCCTGAGTGTCTTTCCTCAGGACTGACTTGCTACCTTGACTTGCTGGCGGAAGGCGGAGTGACTTGTCCTGGGGACGGTTCCATGGACTGCGTTGTTACTTTAGTTAAATTTAACAGCAGGTGTCTTCCTTTGGGAAGCCGCGTTGAAACGAGTGGCTGCTGATTGATGGGTTGTACACCTCGGGCGAGTCACTGGGCTTTTCCCTGATGTCGGGATTGACTGGAACCGCTCTCCTCCGGTGGCCTGGGGAGTGCTGAGGGCAGACTTTGTTAGATGCCTGTGTTGTAGGTTGAAACACGGCCCATTCTTAAATTTTCCCTTTGTGCTTAGAATTTTCCCTTTGTAAACGAATTTTAGTCTTCTAAGGGGAGAATTGGTTTCTTCTCCCTAGAAGAAATGTAAGATACATCCTAAAAATGTGTTTTGATTAGCTGTCACTTCACTAAAATTTGCATCTCATGAATGAAATCATGATCATGAACACACAGCAAAAGAATTACTTAGTTATGTTTAAGGCACTAACATTTGCTGAATTAGAACTCTTATTGCAGGAGAGAAAATCAAGCTGCATTTGAAAAACAAAAACTTATCTTGTACTCCTGTAATAGAAAAGCCCAGGAGCAGGACACAGCTGGATTTAAGGGTATGAAGTACAGGGTCATGCGATTCCCTCTGGAAATCCAGGGTGGAAACAGTTACCTGGCTTCTTGGGACAGATTTCTAAAGGAATGTGAAAGTATGTTACCTAAATGGTGGGGAGAGGAGCCCCAGGGAGGCAGGTGGTCCCTGATAGTGCGCACCACAGAGTTCAGCTCGATTGGGTCAGGAATCTGTGCCAGTCAGGTGCTAGAGTTTTACATGAAGTAGATCCACACATCTTCCAGCTTGTTGGCCCAGGCTGACTCTGGGCTCAGAACACCAAGCCACCAAAATGCATGATCACAGAAGCCCAGGATCTACCTTTTGTTTTCACAGTGTAAATTTTCAGAAATATTGATTATTTGGTAGGGAGGCTTGTTTTTCCTGTCATGGCTGGTATGAGTATGCCCTGCAGTGTTAGCACATGAACTTCTTAATACATCTGCACACACAAATACATGCTAGTGTTCAAACTGGCTGTTCCTTTGTTCCATGGGAGATTACATAATAGTTTTTGTTGTTGTTGTTGTTGTTCTTTTTTAAGACAGGGTCTTGCTATGTAGTTCAGGCTGGCTTTGCGCTTACTTTCTAGCCTAGGATACCCTTGAACTCATGGTAAGCTTCCTGCTTCAGCCTCCTGAGTGCTGGGATTACAGGAGTGCGCTGCCACACCAAGCTGGGAATACATATTTAAATCCTGAGATGAAATGCTCTTTTAGCTACTGCTGTGCGTGGAAAAATAGGAAACAAAAAGTTTTGGTGTACATTAGTTTTGAGTAGCCCATTCTATTGGACACTGATCCAGTTTTGAAAATTGTGTAGACCTGCTTTAACAATTACAGGATACTTTCCTTTCTCTTCCTTTCTCTAATCTCTTAGGCAAAATACAAGGTGGGTCTTGTTACCGTCTGAATGTAGCCTGAATCTCGCCTGTTTCCCCCTTGTTTTGTTTACGTTGTGATTTATTTATTTATTGAGACAGTGTCTCACTCTAGTTCAGGCTGGCCTTGGACTCAGCAGTCCTCCTGCTTCCTGAGAACTGGGGTTGTAGGTGTACACCGCCTCACCCAGCTTTACTTTGAACGATCTCTAAAAACACGCAGCATTCTTAAAAGCATTGACTCATGAGGATTTGACCTGAAAGTTTATTGTGTGAATGAATTTTGAGTGTTCTTTAACAGCCTCCTAAAAAGCAAGGAATGTTTTATTCACATTAGCTCGGTGAATTCAACTGAATCGATTGCCTTTGAACTGAATCAGAATAAAATGAATCTGAACATGTTGATTCCCATAGTGCCTAGTGCATACCATTCAAGAAGTTGCCTCATAGCAGCATCTCAAAGAGATCTTAGCATGCGCATGTCCATCGCAGCATTATTCACAGTAGGGAATGCCAGTGTCCCTCAACAGACGAATGGGTAAAGAAATAACGGATACATACTATTCCACCTTTAAAAAGGACATTCTGCAGTATGTGACCCCTGGAACACACCTTGAGGACATTTTTCTAAGTGGATCGAGATGCAGAGAGACACAGACTGCATGATTCCACTCCAGGAGACAGTGCTCACACAGTCCACTTCTTAAAACCGGCATGGAGGGAATTATGGCAAAGCTGACTCCTAAAGACGGGTCAGAACTGACTGTGAAGTGGATGGATGGCAGGACCCAGTGAGGATTTGTTCAAAAGTAGAAAACAGTGCTTTGCTTTCTTCATGGCCTTATATGTGTCTTCCAGCCACGAAGTCATCAATATCAACCTGAAAAGTAAACCTGAGTGGTTCTTTCAGAAGAATCCCTTTGGTATGGTCCCGGTGCTGGAAAACAGCCAGGGCCAGCTGGTTCGCGAGTCTGTCATCACCTGTGAGTACCTGGATGAAGCGTATCCTGGGAAGAAGCTGCTGCCCGATGACCCTTATGAGAAAGCTTGCCAGAAGATGACCTTTGAGTTATTTTCTAAGGTATGTGGATAGGAAACTTCAGCAACTTTTAAAAAAAATTTTTTTAAAAAAAGGTAAATCAGTGCTGCTGTTTACGGATCAGTCATTTGGGAGAGAAAAGCCAAAGGGGACTATCCTCTTGGCAGTTGGAAGTGTCCTGAAGTCCTTCTGTGGTTTAGTCCCTGGGTACCTTTCCGAAGCCGAGCCCCTTGCTCCTGCCCCGGACTGTAACCCAGCCGTGTTCCCGCACGCGGTACGGTCTCTCAGCTCCGCTGCAGCCTTCCCTCCTCTCGCGGGCTGGCTCAGCTCCCTGTTTCTCGGCTTGCTGCACCGCGGCCTTCCAGAAGCCTGGCCTGCCGTGTCGCCCGTGGGTTGCACCGGGAACGTGAGCTCCGTGAAGATGAGCAGGGGTCCAACCTGCAGGCTTGGACCTGACCAAGGGGGGATGAAGGTGAAACACAGAAAGACAGAGAATAGGTTAAAACGTGGGGACCAGGGGGCTCTTATCTCCCTTCGACAGAGAGCCCTGAGTGACTGGCGCTGCATTCCCTCAGACGCGGGAACGAGCCAGCAGGGAGATCCGTCTGTCTCCCACCGCCCGTGGTACTCCAGGGCAGACGACAGAATCTCAGCTCTTTGTACTCGCACTGCCTTTCCCAGAGGAGGCCGGTCAGGCTTTCCCTTCCTGTCTGGTCTCCCCTGGATGAGGCCTGCGTTTCCATCGCTGTTGGTTTACTGCTTACGTTTGTGGCCTGTTCAGCCACTTTCACGTTGTGACCTTGGAGAAAGTTACTTCTTACTTTATCTCAGTGATATCTTTCAATTATCATTTATAAATAGGTATAATAATTATTGTTTTATAAGGTAGAGCTCAGTTGATGAGAAACACCCAGAGGAGCGGCTGACACTTGGTCTTCATTCAGCGTGAGCTTTTGTTGTCACAGCCGGAGTCTGGCGCGGAACGTGGTGCCCACCATCGCTCTGTCTGTCTGGGTAGCCGCTCTCCCCGACAAGCCTTTGCATCATAATTAGCGCCGGCGTGGGTCAGTTCAGCTCGCAGCAGCACCACAGGGAGGACAATCACATTTGTGTTTAGACACCGAAAACAGCAGTGTCCTTTGTAGCCCTATAAAACTATCTCAGTTAGTACAGTCAGTGTAGAGAACAATGTCTTTCTGTAGGAAAATGGTTTAAAAAATATCTAGAAGAAGCCGGGCGTGGTGGCGCACGCCTTTAATCCCAGCACTCGGGAGGCTGAGGTAGGCGGAGCGTTGTGAGTTCGAGGCCGGCTTGGGCTACAACGCGAGTGCGAGGCTGGCCTGAGCTACATAGTGTGACCCTGCCTCAAAAAACCAGGGCCAGGAGTTTGGCTCAGTGTCTTAAGCGCCTGTCTGGCAGGCGTGAGGCTGTCAGTTCAATCCCCGGTGCCGCAAAAAAAAAAAAAAAAAAAAAAAAAAGGAATGAAACACAGAGACTAAGACAGCGAAAATGCTTTGAAGATCCATACAATTACTTGGAGAGTTGAGACATCCAAGCCACATTAAAAATACGCTTTCATGGGAAGCGGAAATTCAGAACATTGGAAAGGGAACTGATATATAGAAAATAATACGGCACAAATACAGGGTGTGATAAACAATACAGTGGACATTTTAAATTTTCTAACATTTATTACAGTAAAAGACACATCGCTATTAATCCCCCTCAAGGTACCAGAGTACTCACCTTTGAACCCACCCATTGTTCTTGGCAATTTTTTTTTTAACTGTAATGTCTTTTTTTAAGGGCGGTATTTTTTTGATCACCCTTGTACTTAAGGGAAAGCAGGCAAAATGGAAATGTGGACAGAGGGCTGCCTGCTGACCCTTTGGCTCCAGGGAGGACGTCAGTGGGGTCTCATGAATTTCTCCTTTTCCCAAGTACACGCTTGCGTCAGTTGGGACGCGTGGACTCCCCGGACGCTGAGGTTATCTCAAAGGCTTTCATTAAACACACAGGTCCCTCCCCCCAAGCGCGAAAGCGTCTTTCAGGTGTTCACGCCCTCGGCGTCAGCTTTCGTGTCCTTCCCAAGGTAGAACTCAGGAAAACTTCTCTCGCTCTGCTCCTTTTCCAAAGCGGGGGCCAGGCCTGGGGTCACTGCTCTTCCTGTCACAGGCCACACAGATGGGGGCATCCTGCCAAGACCTGAGCAGGGTGTGGGTCCCTGGCGCTGCCATGTAGCGTGGTGGCAGGAACAGTGGCAGCTGCAAGACTGAATTCCAGGGTAGCCGTGGCCTCAGGGCTGGCATTGCCAGCAGCTGTCGCAGTCCGCTTCCCTCCAAACTACAAACTGAGGGCTGGGCGCTGCCCGCACGGCAGCAATGGTCACGTCTCACCGGGCCACTCCTGGCGTGATTTTGCGGTGTTCTGAGTTCCAGTGGGTTTGTTCAGTCTTCCAACAACTCTGTGAGCCACTCTTTTATTTATCTATTTATTTTTGGTACTGGGAGTCGAACTCAGGACCCCATGCTTGCCAGGCAGGCGCATTGCCCCTGAGCTATATCCCCAGCCCACTTTGTCTTTTAAAGAAAAGTGTTTATACTTAGACTCATCGAAGTGGGGTTTATTCTTTGTAACTTACAAAATCCTAACTGACACATCTTAGTCTACAGAACTGTTTGTCATATAAGCTTTTGGGGGACGCAGGGATTTGGGAGACCCTGACTGTGTGGGTTCTGTCTTGTTCTGAGGTAAGGAGGCCAATGCAATTAGCCTCAAACTGCTGAACTAAAGCATTGCTCTCCGTCTAGGTGCCATCCGCGATGATGAACGTTTTAAGACTAAAGCACAATAAAGAGGACTGCTCTGGCGTGAAAGAAGAACTGCAGAAAGAACTGAACAAGTTAGAAGAGGTACTCGTTTCTCCTGGCTTTTATAGTATTATAATACACCCTGTATCTGCCCTTCTTTTCCTTCTGCTTGTTTTTCAATCTCTCATTTCCCAAGTTACTTTTATGATAATTAGGAATAATACCAAATAAAAATTTAATTTCTGCTGGATGTAGCGGCTCACTCTGTAACCGCAACCCTCTGATAGGCTAAGGTAGGAGGAGCTCAAGATTAAGCCCAGTGTGGGTAATTCAGCCACTTAGTGAGACCCTGTCTCCAACCCCCCACCCCCAAAAAAACCCCCCAAAAACACTGACGATATAGCTCAGTGTGAAGGCCCTGGATTTGGTCCCCAATATTGCAACAGAAAAAAAAAAGAATCCAACAGATTGCTATAAACTGTTCTGCTTTCAGTATAAACTAAAACACCAAAATTTAGTGCCAAAATATGGGTGCTTGGTACCATAACTATGTTCTGGCTTGTTTTTAAATATTTTGTTGCATTGACATTAAAATGACAAGGGAAAAAGCAACATACTACCCACATTCCCATACTTCGTCACCTATTTCCATTTTTTTCTGATCTTGTTTCCACTCTTCATCCACGTGTTTAAAAGAAACTTAACTTGAATCAGAGCGTGTGTGTCCTTCTGTGTTCTTTTTCCCAGTTAATATTATACAACGTTTTCCACTATAGAAAGTTTGCCACAAATCGCATCTACCTGAGAAAGCCCAATGTGTTCTCTCTTTCTGCGGAGAGCTGTCATTTGAAGCCTGAGATAAAACTTTTCTCTTGGCCTTGAGCTGGTCCATCCACACTCAGCCTGAAGCTCTCCTGAGGGAAGGCATAGTGGCTGGTTTTTTTTTTTTTCTTTTTTCTTTTTTTAATATAGTTGCTGTTTTTTATGGGAATGGATCTTAACATTTTATAAGTACCAGGTTTACTGTAGGTTTTTCCTGAAACCCGTCCCCCCCACCCAGTTTTTCTACTGTTTCTTTCTATTATTACTTTGCTTTTTTAAAATCATGAATGAGTGTTGAATTTTTGGGGTATTATGTCCATTGAAATGGTCATAGATTTTCTTCCCCATTTGTCTGGACAGTATGGCATTACTGACAGATTTTTCTGGTGTTGAACTATCCTGGCGTATTACTAGGGTAAGACCTACTTGTTCTCAGTGGACTTTCATATGTGTAATAGAATTACTTGATAGTAAAAGCATTTTTGTGTTACGTGTTCTAAAGTGGAATTGGCCCATACTTTATTGTTCTGATGGTATCTTCTTTTGGTTTTGGTATCAATCATAACTTCTTGGGTAACTTCCCTTATTTTTCTAATGTCTGAAACCATTTGACAGGGATTGCCTGTTTCCCTAAAACATCTGAGCCTGGCATCTCTTGCAGGAGTAGATTTTTCATTACCAATTCAGTTTCTTTAGTGGTGATTGCTTTTGGGGGTTTTACATTTCTTCTTTTGAATCTGTTTTGGAAATTTATCTGTTTCTGCTTGTCCACATGGAAGCACATCTACTCTTTAGATGGTGACAGCTTAACAGTAGGCAGAAGACAGGTAGATGTGACACCTAATCTACATAATGTTAACTGCAAAGCTACAGGTGTTATTTACAAAGGGCAAACTGGCCTGGTGGGCTGGCTTATTTAGCTGGATATTACAGCAATCTCCTTTGCTACTACCCTAAGATCAGTTCACCTTCACAAATTTTAGAAATATCCTGTTTGTGCTTGGCTTTCAAATCCTTATCAACTGTTTCAACAGTTAATTCAATCTACTTCAAGTATGTTTTTATTAAAAAATGACGTGCAGGGGAGTACCCAAAGCATAAGTATACAATTGGATAAATGTTCACAGAGTAGACATAGTTATGGTACCAGCACCCATATTATGAAACAAAGTATTAGTTTGAGCCATTTTGTCTGTGAACTTTGTACAAATGGAATCATACAATATGCACTCTTTTGAATCTGGTTTCTTTCATTCAATATTATGTTCATCTAGCTATGTGTAGCTCTTTCCTATTCTTTCTTCCAAAGTTTGACTTTGCCACAGTTTATTCATTCTATTTTTTTATTTTTTTGAAAGAGGATCTCACTGTGTAGCCCAGGAAGGCCTTGTGCTTACAGTAATCCTACTGCCTCAGCCTCCCAAGTGCTGAGATTACAGACGTCTGCTACTGTTTGGCTTGCGTCTAGAGGTCCCCCCAGTGCCTCACGCAGTGGCAGGTGGGGGTTTTGCAGAGGTGGTTGGATCTAGCGTGTGTGACACTGGGATTGATTCCTGGTGCAGTGCTACAATCAAGGGCACTAGGATAAGGGTGTGAGTGCTGCCTGCCCTAAGCAGCCTGGATAAGATATAAGGGGTAGAAAGAGCTGTGATCATTCTTTGCTTGCTTGCTTTGGCTGTCATCTTCTCGCCATGAGCTGTTTCCTCTTTGCTGACCCACTCTGCCTTGCAGCCAGCCCATTATGGATTGAAACCTCCACAAACTGTGAACTTAATAAACCTTTTCTCCTGTAATTTTGGGTCTGGGATATTTTGTCTCAGCAACAAGAGAAAAGTAACTAAGACAATCACCATGGCCAGCAGTCATTTCTACTCTTGACAAACATCTTTACCTTTGTGCTATTACAAATAGAGCTGCAGTGCACATTTCTATAACATCTTTTGACAAACCTATGTTCCCAAGTAGAATTTCTGGGGTAAAGATATGTATACTGTTAAAATAAGTTGTACCAATTCAACATTTCTACCAGCAGCCATTGCACATCTTTGCCAACTTTGTCGCATTCATTTCAACCATTCTGTAGGACAGCATTTTGGTTTAAATTTGGCTTTCCTGGTGATTAATACAGTTGAACACCTTTTAAAACAATTATTGAAAAAAAAGCTATTGGCCACTTGGACATCCTCTCTTGTGAAGTGCAAGTATTGTTCATTTTATCTGATCAGTTGTTTGCTATTTTTATTGATTCGCCAGAGTTCTTTTTTATATACTGAATACTTGTTCTGTTTTTTTATTTTTTTCCTTTTTATTTTGTTGTTTTGCTTTATGCAACACACTCTAAGGCTATTCTTTTTTTTAATTTCTTTTTTGCCTGGTACTGAGGATTGAACCCAGGACCTTGAGGATCCCTGAGCTATACCTCCTGCCTTCGGCTGAGCTTTCTGATCAAACAGACAGAAGCTCAATGTGGGTACATGGAATAAACCTGCTGTACTAAACTGACCTGCATCTTTCTGGTGGGGCTTCTTCCTAGGCACATAAATAAGTACTGCTGTCTTGTTTGATGTTCAGGTTCTGACTAAGAAGAGGACAACCTTCTTTGGTGGCAATTCTGTCTCGCTGGTTGATTACCTCATCTGGCCCTGGTTTGAACGGATGGAATTACAGGAGCTAAATGAGTAAGGCATTTGAGTATTGTGCTTATAGGATGATAGTTGCAATAGTATCTGTTGAACTTTTTTCTGAACGAAAGTTAAAATATGTAATACACTTGAATGAGAACAAGGAGACAGGAGAGTCCTGGGTTACCCAGAGCAAGTCACAGACCCACATTCACTACTACAGATTTGGGGGGTGGGGGGAGAGGTTTCTATGGTGTTCAGTGTTTTTAAATTTATTACAAATCCATACGTCTGTACATTTTCATAAGGCTGCTGTTGTGGAGGCTACGACTAGGGTTACCTTCCACTTACTAGGAAGATTTCATTTTTTAAGCTCTGTTTTGGGTTTGGCAGCCAGCTACCTTGATTTACTCCCATTTTTTAACAGATTAAGGCTATTCAGGGTTATTTTTAGTCCTAATCTGGTGATAGGGTAAGTAATATTTAATTTCTTGGATGTTTTTCAAGTTCTTTTTTAAAAAGTTATGTTTGTCAGCTTGGAAAAGATTTCACACTAACTGAGCAAGTCATTTCAGATTCAGCATATGTAAATCAAAGATCTTTGATACTTATCAAATCTAATATGTATGATTATACACATTTTAAAGATACTTTTAAAGAATTTTTTTTTTTTTTTGAGACAGGGTCTTGCTATGTAGTTTAGGCTGGCCTTGAACTCACTGTAGCCCAGGCTGGCCTCAGACTCATGGTGATCCTCCTGCCTCAGCCTCCCCTCTCAAGTTCTGGGATTACAGGCATGTGCCACCACGCTAGGCAAAATAAATATTTTTAAAGGTTAAGGGAAAACAAAATGAAACTACAGATGATAATGATCCTTTATGGAGTCTCTACCTAGCTCTCACCTCTTTCTTCCTCCCACAGTTGGGCAGCCCAGACTCCAAAACTCAAGCTCTGGATGGCAGCCATGAAGGAAGACCCTGCAGTGAAAGCCCTGCTCCTGGATGCGAAGATGTATCAGACTTTCCTAAAACTTTACGTGCAGAACAGCCTGGAAGCCTGTGACGCTGGGCTCTGAGGGGCCAGAGTCCGCAGGGACGCTCGGCTGGACTCCTTTGCTGATGTGAAAATCAGCACGCGTTCACCTTCCCAAGTGCGCCCCTGTCCCTTTGCTCGTCTCTGACTGGCTTGACATCATGATGATTTAACTGTAAGGGCTATTGGGTCCCTCCTGCCTAAGTAGGAACCCGTTTACTATCTCAGGATGCGCCCACGGCTCTGGGTGCCATCCTAGTCTGTCCTGAAAACGCCCATCATCATCTCTAGTGCGATCCGCCCTTTAATCTGGATTTCTAACTGTTTCCACCGGGATACCCTTCTGTCATTTCCAGAAATGACCGTGCAAGTCTCTTGTCCTTGGTTTTGAGCTGAGCAACTTTCGGTTCCTTAGTCTTTTCTTTCTGTCGTCATTTTCACACCCTCTCATCACAAATAAAGACGACGAGTTCCACATCACCTCAAAGCTAGGTGGCCTCCTATTTGGTCCTCCAGCCTCTGATCTGAACCTTTAGTCTTTCCTTCTAAGCCCAAGCTGGGCGCACAGTAGGCGTCTCAGCTATGCAGTTAGGTGCTGTGAGGCGGGATACGTAGTAGATGACACGGGAACCACATCCTCACCTGGCCGTGGCCGCTGGGCACCTATTTTACCATAGAAGGTGGTTCAGAGGGCTTGGTTTTGTTCTACAGGTCAGGAACTGGCCCCGAGGGAGAGCCCTTGAGAAGGAGAGGCCTTGAGACGCTGGCGGGAAGATCTGGGGAGCACTTCCGGGCCCCTGCTTAGAATCCGGGGTTACCAGCTTGCTCCAGCTTGGGACCTGCACCCATTTTTAGGTCTGTCAGTAAGGAAAAGCTCCCAGTGATTAGGGTGTGTGTGTGTGTGTGTTAATGGGGCTTGAACCCGCGGCCTTCAGGCTGCTCTCCACCCATCCCTGGCCATTTTTGATTGTAAGACAGGCTCTCACCGCGAAGCGGATGAAGATCCTGTAGGTGGGATCGCATTTGAGACTCTCCTGCCTCTGCCTCCCACACTGTTGTGATCACAGGCGTGAGCCACACCCAGCTCCACGGACCCTTCCGAGAGAGTGCGTGACAATCGCCCAGCACTCCGCGGTGCGGCCCCCCTGCTGCCCGCGGCGGTGCGGGGTGAGGCGGGGTAAGGGGCGCCCCTGGCAGCTGGAACCGGCTGACTTCACAAAAGGCCTGGGCCCGGCCCCGCGAACCCAGCTCCGCCGCCCTCCCGGCCGGCCCGCGCCAGCCCCGGCGGCTGAGGCAGAGCCCTCCCTGCTGCCGAGCGGGGTTTCCGCCCACCGGCCACAGCCCACACCCTGGCCAGCGACTCGCCTTTGCCAGCAGGAGCCCTAACGCCGCTGTCCCTTGGCCCCGCTCTGCCAGTGAGCGGCGCTCCCGAGCGCTCTTGGGATTGGCTGAAGCTCGGTCTCGGAGACCAATCGGCGGGTAGGATTTCGTGAGCCGGGTCAGGACCCGCCTCCGCCACCATCCCGACTCCCACGCGCGTCGTCTCTCTGGTCACCTGCTCCGGGTGGGTCACAGCGACCCGCGTTGTATTCGGAGGCAAGAGAGTCTTGAAGTTAATTTTGAGTTTAGGGGTTTTCATGAATTTGGGGTCCCAGGATAGGATTTGTTAATTATTTTTATTTTTATTTATTTATTTTGGTACTGGGGATCAGACTCTCAGCCTCACCCCTGCCAGGCAGGCGCTTACGCCACTGAGCTAAATCTCCAGCCCTATTTTTTGAGACAGGGTCTCACTATGCAGTTCAGGTTGGCCTTGAACTCACGTTGTAGCCCAGGCTGGTCTGGAACTCACAACGATCCTCCTGCCTCAGCCTCCTGAGTGCTGGGATTACAGGCGTGAGCCACCACGCCGGGCTCACAGAATAGGATTCTTGACTTTTAATTTTGCCCTATTGAAGCGTTGCCAATATTTCATCAGATAATTTAATTTCAAAAAAAGTTCTGATGTGTTGGGCGTAGTCGTACACACCTATAACCCCAGCACTTTGAAGCCTGAGGCAGGAGGATCGTTACAAGTTTGAGGTCAGCCTGGTCTCCACAGAGTTCAAGACCCGGCTAAGCCTGAACTACATAGCGAGACTGTGTCAAAACAAACCAAAAACAAACACCCCTTCCCCATAACCATAGGGCCAAGACCTAAGAATAAAGGCCAGATCGTTAAACCAAGCATTTTAACTCTAAATACACTGTTCTTATTTTTCTGGTGAAGACCACCCCCAACCCTCAGTTCTTAGCCATTGACACCTGTTAGTTTAGCTGTACCCCATTAGATTAAGGCACTGACGGGCAAGGGAATATGGTTTCTGGCAATGTCCAGTCTTTTTGAAGACTGAAAATCTCCCTTGCTACATTCAAATAATAATAGCTCACGTTGGATATGCAGGAAGCAGATATCTGCTAACAATTAAATGCATCTCATTCTGAATTAAACCTGCTCGAGCCACATGATACATTGGTACTGTTAGCTCCAAATTCCAGGTCAGAACACCAGGGCTCGGAAGGCTTTTGAAGTTTGCCCAAGGTTACCCAACTTGTAAATGCTGAAAAGAAGATTCAAACCCAGCTTGAGCTCTTTGAGTCATTAAGACCCTTCTTGAGATAAGAGTTAACATACTCTGTGCCCCAGACTGTTTTTTATTCAACAACTGGTACCATTTGGAGATTGAGCCAGGGGAGGTTAATAGCCCTCCTTATGGGTGGGTTTCACATTCATAGATTCAACCAGGCTCAACTCAGATAATAAAAAAAAATTGGAAAAAACTTGCATTTGTAAGGGGCGTGTGCAGACGTTGCTCCTGGTCACTATTCTTTAGGCAATATAATTGAACTATTTACATATCATTACGTTGCCTTGGGTATTTCCTGTAATGGGTGAAAGCCTGTAGCAGTGTGTGTTAGAGTGTATGCAATTACACGCATTCTACATATGGGTCTTGGTCATCTGCAGATTTTGGTGTTCAAGCAGAGCCAATTCCTTTTGGATACTGAAGGTCACCTCTACCTTTTGACCACACAACTATTATGCCCGTGATTTAACAAGAGGTTTGATGTTCCTTTTTCAAATTTAATGTGCCTTGTTTGATTTAACAAATATTTGACTTGGAGGTGTCAGAATCTTGAAAATTTGCCTTTGCTTATTCAACGTGATTATGCAAAAGTGTAAAAAAACACCTGTTTTTCTTTGATTTCTCAAGGTATAAAGAGTAGTAGAGATAGGAAAACAAATACTTAAAAAGAAAGTCTGCTCTGACTACTTTCCCTAGTGGGAAAATGAAGTTTTTTTAGTAATCTTATTTAATACACCCCAAAATATCTTCATTGGGTTCCCTTTAATCCTCACTTCCTGGAAACAAGTCCTGAAGACAGGCACATTTGAGGATAGAGGTTGTTTTGTTTTGTTTTGTTTTCATTTTCATTTTTTGTTTTGTTTTGAGACAGGGTCTTGCTATGTAGTCAAGGCTGGCCTCAGACGTGTGGCGACTCTCCTGCCTCAGCCTCCTGAGTACTGGTATTACAGAAGGGTGCCACCACACCCAGCTTGCTTGTCTCACTCTTTGAACTCAGTGAGCAATAACTGAACACCTAATCTAGTAACTTCACTTCCTGTCTTCAGCATTCATGTAAACAGAGTGAGGAAATTATTTCAGTGGCTGCTTCCTTTTTCTAAAAAGCTCAAGTCAATAAGCACCCATGACCACAGATCCTCACACTTTCAAAACAGATCCGATTATATTTCAGGTGTTTGAAAGCTGATCTGGAGTTGGTTTAATAGGGCTTTATTACAATTTGTTTATGCTTAGAAGAGTCAGTATAACAGAGGCGTGGGTAGGAAGCAATAGCTTGGAAAGAGGATTGCAAAGCGTTACCTTTTGGATCTTAACAAGAAAGTAAGGATAAGCTTAAAGGTCATAATTAAAATCTTTCCAGGGAAACCGCAGTGCTCAGTGATAAGATTAAAAACCAGGTACTGAGATGTCACCTGCAGGATTCATTTTATTTGTCATTAAACATTGTAGGTTGAATTTTAATTCTAATAGACTTGGGAAAGTTGAATTATAGTGCATTTCATCTCTATGGATACAAAACTAGAATGCAGTGTGCCATTAAAAATGTATTCTTAGTAATTAGTATTTGTAATTAATTTTGAGGTACACTGAGCATTTACTATACTGATGACACCTGCGTGACTTCATCCCATACGCACAAGGAGCCCGTCAAGTGGGTCCCAGTAATGCTCTCATCCTACAGGAGGGAAGCTGGAAGCGAGAGGTTCGGTAGCTTACCTGCAAAGCCAGGTCTCTAAGTCCGTCTGGCTCCAGAGCCCGATTTGGAGACCCTAAAACTATACTGCTTCCCATTACAGGAAGAACAGTTCAATGCCTCTGTCCTTCCCCCTCTAACTGACTTGCATTTCAGAACTTGACTTCCTTTGTACAGATATACTCTTAATAATTAACAACAGTTTCCAACCCTAAGATTTGATGTCCTTTAAAAAGAGCGAATGAGGAGCAAAAACTTGGAAATACATCCCTTTCTGACACAGTAGAGCTTTTCATTCACAAATGGAATTCTTGGTTTGGCCATTCCTAATTCAGTCATTGCTAATGGCCAAGTTAAGGTCATTGGGATAAATGCAGCCACCTGCTGTTTTTTTGTTTTTTGTTTTTTGTTTTTACTCCAAAGAGCTAAGAACATTTTTAAAACTTAGAAAAAAGTCAAATGCAAATCATAATGACATGAAAAATCATATGAAATTCATCTAATGAATCAATGAATGGTGACATAAACGATGACTTCAAGTGGCAATGTGTCAGCGTGTGTCCAGGGGCCGTCACAAATACACCGCCCTAGTTGGGAAGTGGGTAGTTGGAGAGGCTGTGTATGTGTGGGGCTGGGGGTATCCGGGAAACCCCCATTATCTTCTGCTTGATTTTGCTGTGAACCTAAAACTGCTTTGAAATACATATATATATTATGAAATTTAAATTCAGTATCCATAGATCAAGTTTTACTAGGTCACAGTTATACTCATTAGTTTGTATATTAACTATGACTGTTTTTACCCTAAATGGGTAGTGTTGAGTAGTTGAGACCAGGTGACCCAAAAAGCATAAAATATTTACTATTTGACAAAGATTTCCTGACTTTTCAATCCACTGCCTCTGGTCAAGTGGCCTCAGAGTCAGACTTCTTGTGTTTTGAACCTCCCTCTTCCCCTTACAAGTCATGAGACTTTTGACAGGCGCTCACCCTTACTGGCCTTGGTTTGCCCATCTCTTAAAGTATAATAACAGTGAATCCTCATAGGGGTATTTTAAGGATTAAATGAATTAATACATATGAAGTACTAAGTACATGTTAGGAATCATTTATGTTGATTTCAAAGTTGTGCTTCTCCCATGGTCTTCCCATTTAGAATCTGTGCATTTGTCTCAACTGCTTTCTTTATATGAGGGCTAAATCTGTCCAGAAATCATCCCCTTATCTACTTACTGGGAGCTCTAACATGTCGTGGTCGCGTCTGTTTTACCATCCAGCTTGCCTTTCATGATCGGAAGTAGCTCCACAATAATAGTTACCTATCACTGTATCTTCCAAAATGAAAAGCAATCAATATTGCCTTTTCCAAATTTGTCTTTCGTCTTTTCCAAAACTGGATTTCTGGCTGACGGCACTTCTAAGCATCATTGCATTTATTGAAACATTTTTGCTAGTCCTCAGTTTTTATAAAGCAACAACACGTGCTATATTATTCTCCAAGTTTATCTCATGGAACCCCTGAATGACATAGTAAAAAATGTAGAGTTACTATTCTGAAGATTTTCAGAGATTCTTACTCTGTAGAGAGGAAATGTTGACACTGCTAACCAAGGAGTTCTGAATACAATAGAATTCCAAAAGCCAAGAGTATGCGTAAGTCGCATAATGAGACTCTGCCATTTTAATAAAAGATATTTAGCTTCAACTAACAATTGTCAAGCAGCCGTACGTCCTCTGTGCTTTCCTGGACGTACACCCTTGCTTCGGCTTTGGAGGCTGAGCAGTGAGTCAGTCTTTAGAGATTTAAAGATCTTCCATTGGTCACTTTGGGCAAATGATTTCATTTTTCCGGGGCTGATTTCTCTTTTGTGAAGTGAGAGTAACACTAGCTGCTTGGCTGAGCCGTTGGGAAACGCAAGGAAGGTAATTCATGGAAATAACTTAGTGCGAGTGAGATATACTGTACTTTTCTTTCCTTCATTACATCTCGACCCCATAAGATACTTACAAGCAACTTCCACTTGAGCTCAGTCCTGGGAATCTAAAGGAATTTTTTCCTGCCTGGTAAAATTCAAGATCTCAGCTCAGCAGCGTCAAAGCTGAGGTCCACTGCCTCCCCACCTCACGTGGGTGGCGGAGCTGTGTCCACGGCCTGTATAGCGCGAGACTGATGGCAATGCGTCCTTAGCAACTGGGCAGAGTCCTCTCAGAAACATGGGTTCGGGTGTGGAGAGCTTGTAAGTTGTTCCTCGCCTCCAGGTGTCTTGTTCTTCACTACTGGTTTTCCAGAGTGTGGGTAGAAGAATCTCACATGTAAGGCCAAAAGGAGGGTGAGGCAAGTGAGATGTTTTGGGTGCAGAATCGAAGCTGGCCCTTCCTCTCCGGGTGGTGTGAGGTCTCAACACTCAACTTTTTCTTCCTATGACATGGGAAAGCTGGGTGTTATTCACACGAACACACACGCACACATGCACACACACACATCTACTCACTATACAGAAGATGTAGCCAGCTGTTTATGAGGTATAAGAGGGAGATTTAGGAAGAGAAAGAAAAAGCATTGCCCAGGTCAATTTCTATTAAACTGTGAAATGCATGTTGGGGTTTAATGCTTGTTGCTTGTGGCTTCTTGATGTAGAGGAGGCCTTGCTAGCTGTTCTACCCAAATATCCAAAACAAGAGGTACTTTTCAGGATTTGGTTTGGTTTGATTTTATCTGCTTCAATTCTTGGGCTTCCGAAGGTGGGGCAGTGTCTTCCGTGTTATGTGATTCTAGCTTCTACCCCAGATCACTTCCCCTCTGTACCTCCAGTGCTCAAATGTCCAAAAACTGAATTTAGGGCGGAAACGGCGCCGGCGTGCAGCTGTCCCTGGAGCCTACTGCGGTGGGGCTGTGAGTGCAGGCTCCGGCTGACACCCGAAGGCCATGTCTGGGGATTCAACCAGGACCTTGAGGAAAGGTGAGTCCCCTCCAGCAGTGCTGGAGGGCTGGGGACACTGCGGGGCAGGGACACTGGCTCTGGACAGGGGCTGCCATGCCCGGCCCGTGCATCCATCGCTGGGGCAAGGAGGAACTTTTGCAAAAAGACATGTGCAAAGGTGTCTTCTCTGGGACGTGGGAGGTGGCGCACAGAGCCCTGCTGGGACGCGGGATGCTGAGCGAGCCCCTCTCCCCACCTGCCCCCCTTGCAGGAAGCTGTCCCCCAGGGCCGGTCCCCGAGGGACTCATCCGCGTCTACAGCATGAGGTTCTGCCCCTACTCACACAGGACTCGCCTGGTCCTCAAGGCCAAGGGCATCAGGTGAGGAGCTGGAGCGAAGCATTCCCCAGGCAAGCCAAGCTCTGCGGGCTGGGGGAATATTTAAAATCTAGGCACCCTCTGAGTTTAGAAGGGGCTCCTTGTCTCTTTCTTCCAAGGCAAAGTCAGTAAGTGGTTGGCAAAAAGACAGATTTTTTTGTAAGCCTTTCTGAAATGCAAGCTCCCTGAGTTGTGGTTTGCACACAACACTTTTAGATAATGCAGAGTAGACAGAGTGATTGCATAGGGGAACTGGATGTCTCCTCTAAGCTCTGTTTAGGAAGGGTACAGTCAAAGCCACAGAGGCCTCCCTGACCTCTCCTTCAAATGCGGCTCCCCCCATCCCAGGTTTCTTAGGTCAGCTGTCTTCTATTTCTTCGTCTCACTGCAGCTGAATTTTCCTGTTTGTTCACTTGTCTTTCCTCCATCCCCACCCCTCAACTTCTCTCACTGTTCCCCTCACTGTCCCACCGCCATGAAAGTTGTGAGTTCTTCAGGGTGGGGATCTCTTCCCTTCCTGGGGTAGAAGAGAGCCTGGCACGTGGTAAGGACTCAAAACTGTTTGTTGGAGAGAAAAACCAATCTTTCCATGCACAGAACCAGAAGGAACTGCTATTTATTGGAAGGCATCTGCAAGGTTCTAATGTACCCGAGAGACGGGCGCGTGGCCTCCCAGAAGGAATTCTGAGACCAGCTCCTGCAGGTCTGGATTAAGAAAGCAGAGTGGCTTGGCTGGAATGTGGACCGGAAGCTGTGACTGGCTTCCCAGCTGGAGTCTACGGAACGTGTCACTGGGCTCTGACCCATTGTGGGGTCAGTCATCGTTAGGGTCAGTCCTCGTTAGGGGAGACTTAAGAGTTGCCGATGCATAGCAGAGAATACCAACACCCGCACAGAGATGTTTAAAACAGAACTGTGTAATTCCACCTTGTTACGGGTATATGACACGGATTTCCAGATTCTTTGCTTTTGTTCAAATCTACTTGACCCTAAGGATATCTGCGTTTTGAGAAAAACAATGTTTTTCCCAGTTGAGAACAAATTGGCAGTTTTGGGACTGATGTGAATATTTCATTAGGGCGAGGTTTCTTGAGTTTAGCATATTGACATTTTAGGTCAGAACATTCTTTCTCGGGGAGGCAGAGTGGGCCTGGCTTCTGTGTTGCTGAATATTTAGCAGTATCCTACCCTATGCACATCACAGTAGAGGCCACCTTTCCCTCCCCCTTCCCGGATTCTGATAGCTCAAAATGTCTCCAGACACTGCCACATGTCCCTTGGGCAGGGGGTTCTGCCATTTAGGCTAAGAAAAGAATGTGCCCATGTGCTTCCTTTAATCTTTTTAGATATATGTGCCTGCCTCCAGTAACTGCATGGGCCTGAAGCTCTAGTAATATTAATCAATTATAAGAGTTTAAAAGTTATTGCATGCTAATAATGTATTAGGCACACTTCCAAAACTTTATACATAGTGTCTTAGTTACTTGTTGCTGAGACAAAATACCTGATGCTCAAATTTAAAGGAGGAAAGGTTTATTTACTCACAGTTTTAGAGGTTTCAGTCCATAATCAACTGGCTCCAAGGCAGGGTGGCCCATGGCAGAGGGGCAACAGTTCATGGCAGCAGAAGAGACAATTCTTTTTCTGTCCCTTATGTTTTATCCAGTCTACTGGGATTAGGGTGGTACCAATCCAATGAGTGGACTGAGTCAGTAATCACCTCCCTAAACCTCTGCATTGCACTACAGATCAATCATACACTCTATATTCAACCCCCTCTGAAAAAACTCTGACCACAGGAGACTTCGGTGGGACACCTAGACACAAACCATAACACATAGTTGCTTCTTTGATCATCATAAAACGCCAAAAGATGGGTGCAATTATTGCCCTTCTTTTACAATTAAGGACACTAAGCACAGAAGGGTGATGGAATTTGGCCAAGATCTCGAGCGGGACTGTCCAGTTTGATGGCAGGTATCAGGTCTGTGAGTCTACCTCCTTGAGTCTATTTCCTGTGAAGCGAACTGACCGTGTGAGGAGTCATGAGACACGGAGGAGATCAGGCGCAGAAGACCTCTAACGCCTCTTACCACGGGGACGAGGGTGACGGTGCTCTGTATTTCACACAAAACTTAAACTTAAAAAAAAATTGTATTGACAAGTTTTAATTCCAGTTTCTGCTTTCAAGATGAGCCTGTCTGCCTACACATCTCAATTTTGTTCTGCCTCCCTTCTGCTTTGCTTTGTAAGACACGAAGTTATCAACATTAACCTGCGAAGCAAGCCTGACTGGTACTACACAAAACACCCTTTCGGCCAAATTCCTGTCCTGGAGAACAGCCAGTGTCAACTGATCTACGAGTCAGTCATCACTTGTGAGTACCTGGATGACACCTACCCGGGAAGGAAGCTGTTTCCGTGTGACACTTACGAACGGGCACGCCAGAAGATGCTGCTGGATCTGTTTTGTAAGGTGTGTTTCGTCTAAAGGCCCGCTTATACTTGATTTTACTTCGTGTGCCTTTCCCGGGCTTCAGCCTTTGTAAAGTCATAGGTGCAGCTGTTTTCATACTGCAAGAACTGAAGTGGGATCAGAGCAGGGGCTGACCACGGAGCGTGAAGGGCGAAGGCTAACCTGACTGCTGGGTGCTTTCCCATTTGACTCAGCAGACCTAGCGGGTGTCATTGTGACATGATCACGACCATGTGACTTGAGATGGCAATGCCGAAAGAACTGAAAACTGCTGATCCTTAAAAGGGATATTTCCCAGACTTCAGGTCGAAAAACATGGGGAGAGGGCTGCCTTTTAAGTGGGGCAAGAGTGCCAGCACTAGTGCAAAGAGAGGCGACGAGGCAGCTGTTGATAAGGAAAGAAAAAGTGATAGGGCAATTCATAGTTCAAAAGGAAAGAAAAATAGCTCCACGATATTAATAGCAAACATGTATTAAGGACTTAGGAGGTGCCCAATAACACTCTGCTTTATAGAGGCGAATTTATTTACCCCACATCTGCCCTTGGCGGTGGAGACTGTTCACGTCCCCACTGTCCAGATGGGAATACTGAGGCTTAGCGAGGTCGGTGTCCTGCCCAGCAGTGCACAGCACGGAAGCAGCAGCCCTGGAGAACCTGTTACCGGCTTGGTTACCAGGGTGCTGCGAGGAGCGGGTTCCCGGGCCCCCCGGGGTAACCTGGTGCCCTTCACGCAGAGCGGGTCACCTGTGCTGGATGCTGCCCGGCTGCGGTGCTGGAGTTAGAAAGCTTCCTGCAGTGTTAGGCCAGGCGGGACCACACCGTTCCTGCCGGCCGGTCCACTGAGAACCTGTGTCCTGTGATCAGGTTCCGCATTTGACCAAGGAGTGTCTGCTGGCGCTGAGATGTGGCGGAGAATGCGCTGACCTGAAGGCCGCCCTGCGGCGGGAGTTCTGCAACCTGGAGGAGGTACCAGGGGGCCCCCCGCCGTCCCGCAGAGCGGGGGAGCTGTGCAGGCCTGCTGCCGGGTCACTGGCACCTGCCGCCTCACAGGCCCCTTCTCTCTGCTCAGTCCTGGGCAGCCGCCCTTCTAGTCCTCGCCTTCCTCCGGCTGCTGCGGAACCATTTAGCGATTGCAGGCTCTGGCAGTTGTTTGTTTACCTTAGCAGGCTGAATTCTCTAGCACTAAAAAGCTAGAGGTGGGCGGTGCATGATAGCTTCCTCGTGAAGTCACCAGGGACTTAGATTCATTTTCTGTCCTTGTCAGTGTGAGGTTTTCATTCTTAAAATGACAAGATAGCTACAGGAACTGTGACCACTGCATCCCAGTTTCAAGCTCTGGAAAGAAGAGAGTTAAAATGGCAAATGACTACGCCCCTTTCGGGAACTTTCCCCCAAATCTAAAGACTACTTATAGCTCATCAGCCAGAATTTAGTGGTAGGGTCGTAACTATCTGTAGAGAAGGCTGGGATGTTTGTTTTTAGTTGACACATCCTAAATAAAATCACTGTTCTGTAGTTAAGGAAGAGAAAAAGTGGATAGAAAAGAACCAATCTCTGATGGAAGCCTCTCATCGACAGGCAGAATTGCCCTCTCCCCCTAGATTAGTCTGGAAGGCAGTTTACCCGACTTCCTTTACCTTTGATCCTTTTGTGGGAGGTTTGTTTCTCTGCCGCAGTCTGAAAGTGCTGTTTTGATCCCCTTAAGGGGGCCTGAACATTAGTACTCTTCCATTTGACCTTTATCAAGTGGAGGCAGATTGTCTTGGTTACTTTTCTCTTGTTGCTGAGACAAAACACCTGACAACCAAAATTAGGAAAGGAAAGGTTTATTACAGTTCTTGGGGGTTTCAGTCCATACTCAGCTGGCTCCAAGGCAGCATGGTGTGGCGGGGCCGCTGTTCGTGGTCGCTGCAACCGCAAGGTGAACAGGGCAAGAGAGGGAAGACCACCCGCCTTCTTCCTGCCCTCACGCTCTATGCCAGCTCCACCCCTGGGCGGGTGCAGCACTCACGCCATCAATCCCGATGCCAGACAACAAACCCATCACCCCAGACTCAGCCACGTCCATGATTACATGAGGTTGGGGGGGGGGTGGCATCTGAACACAAACTGTAACACAGATTAAATTTATCTATACTTCATTTCCTATGTAGATTTGCAGAGTTTCAGTATTTACGGCTGTTGAATAGTCTGGCGGGAGAAACCCTGGCCTTGGTCCTGAGGCTGCAGACTGTGGCCCAGGAACCCTGGAGGCCTATGACCGGGTGGAAGGGGTCTTGGCTCTTCATCTTTGCTGTGCCGGATTCCAGGAGTTGGGGCAAGAAGAGGCCTGGTAGATGGGTTCAGACCTGGTGCACCCAGCCCAGTGCTCCCTTCAGCCTCGGAGCTTAGCAAGACAGCTCATGAGAGGTGTGTGGGCGGGCGGGGGAACTGCTGCTTTAGGAAAAAAAAGAAGAAGTTTGAAACTTGTGAGGAGAAGATTAAGTCTTTTGTACAAAGATCAGCTGGACTGACCCCATTCTGCCTTGGTGCCTTCTCACAGATAAGTAAGTGCTGGCCCAGGAGAAGGAGTCAGGAAACAAAGCCCTTCCAATTGAAGAAAAATTGAAACACATTTTGATGGATCGCCCCACTCCGCATTTGAATGATGTGGAAACTTTGTAAATTACAGATTGCTCAATGTCTATAATCCGGCGGGGGATGCAGTTCAGTGGGTACAGTGCCCGCCTGGCAAGCGTGAGGCCCTGAGTTCAATTCCCAGTTAACAAAGTATAAAATTATGGTAGAGGCAGAGCTCCTCTTCACTTGGGGCGCTTCCAGCCTAAGTGGACCGGGATTCTGGGTTATACATTGTACCACTGGTACTTTGCATATAACATCTTGTCTAGGCTTTCCAACAACCTTTCTTTTTATTTTTTAAAATTTAATTTTATTTAACATAGAAAGAAATAAAACAAAATTTCAAAACATGGTAATTAAAGGGCAACAATGGTTAATATATTGTGTATTGCTATCTTTAAATTGGATACTCAGAGTACAAGATAACTGCATTTAATTGTCCAAACAATATTAGCACAAAACTTTCTTTTCAGTGAACTAAGAGAAATTAAGATAGCATAACTATCTTAACTATCTTTTATACACACACACACACACACACACACACACAGGTATTATTTCCTTTAGCTCCTCACATTAGGAAGACATCAAGATGTTTATACATGTGCATCTGGTTTATTTTCATTTATGAGTATTTTCACTTAAGAGTCTCTAGTTGCATCCCTTTGTCTATAAAGTCTCAAGTTTATCCTTCTTTATGGTTGAGTAGTACTGCATTGTATAAAAAGACCACATCTTTTTTATCCATTCTTCAGGTGTTTCGTTTTGTTTTGTTTTTGTGTGTGTGTGTGTTTGAGACAGGGTCTCACTATGCAGTTCAGGCTGGCCTTCAGCTCACTTTGTAGCCCAGGCTGGTCTCAAGCTTGCAGCGATCCTCCTGCCTCAGCCTCCTGAGAGCTGGTCATTCTTCAGTTGATGGTCATTTAGGTTGTTTCCAAGATTCAGCTATTAGAAATTGTGGTGCTATAAACATGGGTGAACTTTTTTTTTTTTTTTTTTTTTTTTTGTATCTGGACCTTGCACTTGCCAGGCAGGCACTCAGGCCGCTGAGCTATATCCCTGGCCCCTATATCACTGTTTTTAATTCTTCTGGGAAGATACCAGGGCAATAGTCAGGTCAAATGGGACGTCCAATCCTAGTTTTTTGAGGAATCTCCACACTAATTTCCACAGTGGTTGCACCAGTCTACACTTCCACCAACAAATGGAGAAGGGTTCTTTTTTCCCTACATCCCCTCCAGCATTTGTTATTGGTTGATTTCTTAGTAATAGTCATTCTTCCTGGGATGAGATGGAATCTCAGTATTACTTTAATTTGTGTCTCTTGAATGACCAGTGATGTTGAACATCCTTTCACATATTTATTTGCTGTTTGTATTTCTTCATCTGAGAAGTGTGTATTCATCTCAGATGCTCATTTTTGGATTGGGTCTTTAAATTTGGGAGGTCTGATTTTTTGAGCTTTTTATATGCTCTGGATAATAATCCTTCGTCTGAGGAATAGCTGGCAAACATTTTCTCCCACCTCGTGGGTTGTTGTGGTTTCTCTTGCTGTGCAAAACTCTTTCATAAGATGAGATCTTGGTTGCAACAACATTTTTTGGCCAATTGTTCTAGTCCTTTTTTGCAAACTGGGGTGCACCTTTGAGGTGGGCTCTGAACTAAGTAGTAGGAATACAAAAAAATCAAAAGCCTTCAGGATGCCGCAAGCCCAGAGCAGGAATAGATGGTCAAAATCATCTAAAACCTTGGTGTGTCGAGCGCTGGGCTGGAGAGGTGCAAAGAGTGGTGTTTGTCTGTGATGTCTTTACACTTTCTGTGGTGATGACCGTCGCCTTTGTTACGGACCCGGCAGCCGCCCTTACTTCCTGTGCTGGGCTCCGTCGTGAGTCTTAGAACTACTGGGGTGCCCCCATCTGCAAATAGATTTTCTAGCTTTTCTTGAGTCGTTAATCTAAAACAGCACACATTTTTAGCTTTCTTCCTTTTTTTTATGCTATTATTGACTTTTCCATTTCAAAATAGTGCTTGATCCAGGCTTTATTTTATGTGTGTGGATTTCAGCCTGGCCGGACTCTTTAAGGGGCTCTTTTTTCACTAGTGACTTCATTCACAATATTTCCATTATGGACACAGTCAAGTCCAGTGCAGTGAAAGCCGGGCTTCAGCCAGAGCTCTGATGCTTTGGATTTTTGCTGTGATCGGTGCTCCTGGGCCTGTGCAGTGGGTCTGTGTGCTGGCCACTGCTCGGTCCCTTCCTGGTCAGCATCAGTCTTAAGGAGAGGTAGGAGAAGGCAACACCAGGAAAACTGAGGGGTGAGAACCGCCTTGCAGCGGCCACAGGGCACTGGGTGCTTTTCTGTCTGCATTTATCGACCTGCTTTGTGATGCTTCCCTGGCTTCCATGCTGCTCCTCACATTGCCAAACCCGCTTACCCGCCTTAGGTGCGGCGGTTTGCCTAAGGGCGGGTTTGCTTCAGTTGCGTGTGCATCACTCAGGAACATCCGTAGTCAAATGCTTTCTTGATTTTCAATTTCCCCCATAATCTTCATTTTTGCTATGTTTTGTTTTTTTGAGGTACGATTTCACTGGCTGTCCAGGTTAGCTTCAAACTCATGGGCTCAAATAGATCCTTATTACCAATCGAGTCAATCACAATCTTTATAACATCCTCTCTTCTCTCTAAAAAGGGCATTTTAGTCTGTTATATATATTGTCCTGCTTAAGTCTTACTATAGTTGTTTTTAAATTTTTATTAATTTCAGTGTTATATATTGTTTGCAAGAGAAGAAGGAAAGAGAGTATATACCTGGCTAATTCTTCACCGGAAATAAATTTTTCTTTTATGTACCATAAACTATCTACAAGCTAAATTTATCTTCTGTCAACTAAGTTGCAGTGTCTACAAAGTACATTTATTGTCACTGCTATTTTGGGGGGGTAACGGTTTCATGGTGACATAATTCACGTATCATGAAATTCACGCTTTTCAAGTGTAAGATTCAGTGGTTTTAATATATTCACAGAATTGTTGTAACCATTGCCATTATTTAATTTCAGAATACTTTCGTTACACCCCTGAGACACTTCCTTTTAATAGTTAACTCTCATTTCTTTCTACCCCTCTTAGGCCTCTGTTCTGTCTCTATGGATACGCTTATTTTAGGCAGTTTGTATCAGGGAATCATAACATACGTAGCCTTTCATGAACTTCTTTCACTTAACATAATGGATTTAAGGTTCTTATTTCACTATTTTTTATGGCTAAATATTTCATTGTGTGGCTACACTACATTTTGTGAACTCATTCATCAATTGACGGGCACTTGGTTTGTTTCCACTGTGGGGCGTTATGGATAAAGGTGCTGTGAATAGTGTGTTGGAGTTTTTGTGCAGCCATATGCTGTCAGTTCTCTTGGATTTCCTGGCTAATTCAACATGCCCATGGACTGGCACCTTGGTTGTAACCATCTGTCTTAGTTACTTTTTACTCGTTGCTGAGACAAAATACCTGACACCCAAAATTATAGGGAAGGAAAGGTTTATTCTTACAGTTTCTCAGGCGTTTTAGTCCTTACTTAGCTGGCTCCAAGGCAGCGTGGCATGGCGGGGCTGCCGTTCATGGTGGCCACAAGCTGCAAGCGCGCTGGCGAGAGAGAAGGTGGAAGCCAGCAAGGGGAAGACCCGCCTCATTTACACTGTATGTCGGCTCCACCCCTGGGCAGGTGCAGCTCTCACATTGCCAATCCCTGTGCCAGACTCAGCCCCATCAAAAGTATATTAGGACTTGGGGGTACATAGTATATCACCCAATACACCGTCACTCCTCCCCGCAAGGGCTGGTTTCCCTGAGGGCCGGCTGAGCATTTTAGTGCAGCTGCTAGGTCGGTAACTGAATTCATCATCCAAGTCAGATAGCCGCTTTCTAGGTAACTAATACTTGCTCAGTTTTAAAAATAGCCTCCTGCTATATCCTCTCCCAGCATGTAAACACTAAAGTAATAGTTATTTAAAACTTCATTTTACTATTTTCTAATTTTAAATTAATGCTATTTTTGTTTTCCATCCATTTCCATTCTGTATGTATATTTTTATGTAGCTGGAACTGTGCTGTATGCAGAATTTGGCTGTTATACTACAGAGAGATTCTTCGTATTTTTATAAACTCTATGCATGCCTATTTATATGTTTAAGGGCATTTATTACAGGAGCATTGTTTGTGATGATAAAAAGTAGAAACTAAAATACCCTTACATGGAGACTCTGTGCCATTCTGTGGCTCAGTTAAAAATGAATATATTGACATGAAAAGATTGCTTGGAAATAAGCAAATTACACAATAAGATAATAGGATCCCATTTTAGCAGAAGAAAACAAAACCTTACTATATATGCGTGCATGACAAATGCCCAGGGCAGTGTCTGGAGAGACACACATCACACTCCACCAGGAAGGGCACCGGCTGCATTTGGGATGGGAAAAGGGGGTGGTTATGGGCTGAGGTGGGGATGAAGGACTTCGCTTTTTACTGTTTTCTGTGTTTGGAATTTTTTAAAAAAACATGAATCTTTCTCTAATATATGTGTAATTTTTAATAAGAGGAAAAAAATCATTTTCCTTCTCTTTTCCCTTCCTTCCTTCCTTTTCTTCCTTGCCTTTCCCTCTCTCTCTCTGTCTCTCTTTCTCCAGAACCTTTATGCTGAGCTTCCATCCGCAGCCCAATTTTGTTTTTCTGTTTTGAGAAAGGGTCTTGCTGAGTTGCTGAGTGTCCCAGACTGGATTTGAACTTGCAATCCTCCAGCTTCAGTCTCCCAGCACGCTGGGATTGCAGCCAGTGCACCCAGCTAGGAAAAACCAAATCACATTTAAAGTCTGCTTCATTTGCAACGCATGTAGCCATGAGGTCGCTCCTCCAGCACGCTTAGGTCGTTTCTGGTCCTTTGCCGTTAGGAATGCTGCTGCAGGGGCCGGCGGCTGCTTGGCTTGAAAACCACTTCTGTCTCACAGTGTGGCCGGGGTCAGAGTCTCGGCAATGGAATTACTAGTTCAAAGGGTTGGAACGCTGTGGAGGGTGTGGCTGTGCCTTACCAAATTGCTTTCCAAAATGCTTATAATGTTCTGAGCCCTGCCGGCAGTATAGGAAAATATCCTTTGCACTATCTCCTTTGGATATTTCACTCAAAAAGATACTTCTTTGTTCTGGAGAAATAATAGACAATACTTCCTTGCCGTTGATTTAATCTTTTTATTTTCCCATCCATGCTGGGGGATCAAACCCAGGGCTTCTCACATGCTGGCAAATGCTTTAGGCACTGAGCTACATCCGCAGCCCTGTATTCCCCTGGTTGCTGCTGAAGTTGGGGGGTTCCCCAGAGTCCTGTGTCACCTCTGCGTTGGGTCTGTGGCTGGTCCGCCTCCCAGAGTCCTACTGATTTTCCCTGATGATTTGTAAATGTTCCTTTTAAAGAGTTTTTTATATATCAAATCTGTTGGACAGTTTTATTTTCTTTTAATATTTTTCTTGCTTTAAATTTTAATTTCGCTCATCTCTCGTGTATAAAGAAGTATGACGTCATAAAGGCCCTACTGTGCACCTCTCCTGTGGTGCTTGCTTCTACTACTTTCATGCATAAGAAGCCCCCTCCCCGTTCAGACCCGTGATAAGTCTTCATTTACACTCACGCCCACCATCCGTCACGTACAGATAACTGACAGGTCAAGCATTACCTACCCTCTTACAAGTACGTTTGGAACAAAAGAATTAAGCACATTAAAAGTATGCCAGCACAGAGTTTTCGGAGTGTCCCTTCATCCCCAAAGGGTGACAGGCTTTCTTCTGCATCTTCATAGGACAGCACAACATCTTCTCAGCGACCCGCCCTGCCACAGAAGCCTTCTTCCTAGGGGAGAAAACGCTGTGTCCCGCAGGCTTCAGCGCAGGGCGGCAGGGACCTGCAATCTGAGACCTGGAGACTCTCTGCTTCTGATGTGGACCCAGTCCTGCCTGCGGCTTCTGGCTAAGGGCTTGCGTTCCTCCTCTCCCCCCGAGCCGGCTTTGTGTCCTGTGGGTGCGATGGGGGGATTTGCTTCTGGAGAATTATTTCCAACAAGAAAAAATGCCGGGCTCTTCCTTCAGCAAGCCCAGGAGCGCTGCTGGGAGCCAACCACAGTGTTCTGGGGCTGGAAGCCCGGACCTCAAGGCCGTGGGAAATGACAGTGGTGGAGAGCAAGGCCACTGCCTCAGGGTTTGAAGCCCAAGTACTAAGGCCAAACCTGGGAGTCCAAGCTCTTAGCCTGGAAAAAAAAGGTTTTTTTTTTTTTTTTTTTTTTTTAAGAATGACCGGTTTAGAGAAGTCTGTTTATGATCTTGTGTCCCTCTCAAGAACTTGGTTTATTTTCCTCCTCTTGAGTCTTCCGGAAGGCGCCCCCGCCACGGCGCCTCACCGATCACGGCCAGCAGGGGGAGCCCCGCGAGCTCCTGCCTTCCTCGCGCGTGGGTGCTCCTCGAAGTCCCGCTGTCCGCCTGGGTCTCGCCGTGGGGGTCGGAGGGGCGCGCAGGCAGCGGGGCGGGGCAGGGACCAGTGACCGGGACTAGGGCACCTTCATCCTATCGGAGGGCTTCTCCTCCTTTATGGGCAGTGCTCCTAGGTAAGCCTCATCCGGCCCTGTCTTTCGGTGACGTGGAGAACAGAACGTTTAGAAATAGCCTGCTCTGGGACTCCAGCACGTCAAATGCCTTTTCACATCCGGTGTTTGCAATGGAAAGCAGTTCTGCTTAGGCGCCCAGTTTGCATCAAAGGGAGTGGGACAGGGCCCTGAGGACCGCGGCGGCCGCGCAGGAGGCCTGGATGGGCGTCAGTGGGTCCCGGAGGACGCCAGGGTCAGGGAGGTGGCTTTCCTGGAGGGACTCCCAGACCTGACCACCCACCCTCTGATTTGCCTGGACAAGGACTCTTTGCCTTTTCTTTCTTCTTTTTGGCATACTTTATTGTTTATTTTAAAGAGAAAAAAAACAATAAAAACTGATACAGAATTTCAAAACAAGATAGTAGGAAATTAACAATGGTTAATATATTGCGTTCATAATATCCCAAAAATAGTTGGTCAGATTACAACATACAGGCATGCACATTGGATCACACAATGTAAGCATGAACTTTTTTTAATGAACTAAAAGAAATAAGTAGTATAAGTATCTTAGCTGTCTTTTGTATGTGTATCTATATATTTTTCCCCTTCTTTTCTCCTTTTACCCATCCCAGTTGTTCTTTCCTTTTTGAGCAGTTTCTTTCCCTATCACAGTATCTATTATAGATTTTGGATCTTATTTATTGAGTGTCTTACACTAGGGAGACAATACAGTGTTTACACATGCAAGTCTGATTTATTTCACTTATGAGTATGGTCTCTAGCTGCCTCCATTTACCTATAAAAGCCTCAAGTTTATCTTTGTTTATAGCAGAGTAATATTCCATTGAATGAAAATACCACATCTTTTTTACCCATTCCTCAGTTGATGGGCATTTCGACTACTTCCAAGATTGAGCTATTAAATACTGTGCTGTTATAGACATGGGTGCAGATATATCATTGTGGCATGATGTTTTTAATTCCTCTGGGAATATACCCAGAAGGGGAATACTGGGTTGAATGGAATCTCCAATCCTAGTTTTTGAGGAATCTCCACACTGATTTCCACAGTGGTTGCTCTGGTCTACACTCCCACCAACAGTAGAGAAGGGTTCCTTTTCCACCACAGCCCCTCCAGCATTTGTAACTGGTTGGTTTCTTGATGATAGCTATTCTTTCTGGGGTAAAATGGAATCTCAGTGTTGTTTTAATTTGCATTTCTTGAATGACCAGTGATGCTGAACATTTTTTCACATATTTATTTGCTGTTTGTATTTCTTCATCTGAAAAGTGTGCATTCATCTCAGGTGCCCAGTTTTATACTGGGTCTTTGAATTTGGGGGGTCTGATTTTTTTCAATTTTTTGTATGTTTCAGACAGAAGTCCTTTGTCTAAGGGACAGTTGGCTAAAATTTTTTCCCACTCTGTGGATTTTCTTTTCACTCTGTTGGTTATGTCTTTTGATGTGGAAAACTTTTTAATAAGATGAGACCCCAGTTGCTGATTCTTTGAATAACTTCCTGTGTAGTTTGGTTTTTGTTCATGAACTCTTGCCTACCCCTATGTCTTCAAGATTTCTATCTACTTTGTTTTTCAATAGATTTAGTATCTTTGTTTTAATATTTAGATCTTTGATCCATTTTGACTTTAGTTTAGTGCATGTAATAGATAGGGTTCCAGTTTTAGTCTCAGGCATGTGGAAAGCCAGTTTTTCCAGCACCATTTGTTAAAAAGGCTTTCTTTCTTTCAGTGAAAGTGTTCTGTCCCTTTGTCTAAGATAAGGTGATTGAATGTGTTTGTAGTTGTAGCTACATTTTCTCATCTGTTCCATTGATCCTCAGGTCTGTTTTTTTTTTTTTTTTTTGCCAGTACCATGCTGATTTTATCACAGTAGCTTTGCAGTATAATTTCAAGTCAGAAATTGTGATGTCTCCTGCCTTGTTTTTATTACCCAGAATTGCCTTTGCTATTCTAAGTCTCTTCTGTTTCCAAATGAATTTTAGGAATGTTTTCTCTAGATCTGTGAGGTGTGCTAATGGTATTTGGATCATGATTGCATTAAATTTGTATAAGAGTTTTGGGAGTATGGCCATTTTCACAATGTTGGTTCTTCCTGTACATGAGCAAGAGATCTTTTCTTTCTTTCTTTCTTTCTTTTTTATTTTCTTTTCTTGCGGCACCAGGGAGTAGAACTCACAACCTCGCGCCTGCCAGAGCAGGCGCTTAAGGCACTGAGACAAACTCCCGGCCCTAGTTTTTTGAGGCAGGGTCGCACTATGTAGCGCAGGCTGGCCTTGTGCTCGCGTTGTAGCCCAAGCCGGCCTCGAACTCACAAAGCTCCGCCTACCTCAGCCTCCCGAGTGCTGGGATTAAAGGCGTGCGCCACCACGCCCGGCAAGAGATATCTTTTCATTTTCTGATATCCTCTTAGGTCTCTATTTCAGAGTGCTATAATTCTCAATGTATAGATCTTTTACTTCCTTTGTTAGATTGATTCCTGAGTACTTCATTATTTCAGATGCTGTTGTGAAAGGTGTGGTTTCCCTAATCTCTTCCTCAGTGAGTTTATTGTTTGTGTACAGGAATGCTACTGATTTTTGTGTGTTGATTTTGTATACAGCTATGCTCCTGAATTTAGTTATTATTTCTAGAAGTCTTTTGGTGGAGTTTTTGGGGTCTTCTATGTAGAGCATCATGTCATCTATGACTAATGGTAGTGTAACTTCTTCCTTTTCCATTCTTATTCCTTTTATTTCTCTCTCTTGTCTAGTTGCTCTTGGCTAATTTTTCCAGAACTATATTGAATGGGAATGGTACCAGAGGACATCTTTGTCTTGTTCCTGATTTTAGAGGGAAAGTTTTGAATTTTTCGTCCATTTAGTATGATGTTGGCTGTTGGTTTGTCACAGATGGCTTTCATCAGATTGAGATAAAGACTATGTATTCTGATTTCTAATAGGGTTTTTATCATGAATGAGTGTTGGACTTTATCAAAAGCCTTTTCTGCATCTGCTGAGATGATCACGTGATTTTTGTCTTTGGCTCTATTGATATGGTGTGTTACATTTATTGATTTACATATGTTGAACCATTGCTGCATTCCTGGGATGAATCCCACTTAGTCATGATGTAGAATCTTCTAGATGATTTGCTGCATTCTATTTGCTAGTGTCTTACTGAGGACTTTTGCATCTATGTTCATTAGGGAGATTGACTTGTAGCTCTCCTTTTAGGTTAGGTCTTTCTCTGACTATGGTATCAGAGTAATACTTGCCTCTAGGAATGAGTTAAGGAGACTTGCTTCCCTTTCAATTTCACTAAATAGTTTGTAGCGTATTGATGTTAAATCTTCACTGAATTTCTTGTAGAATTCAGCTGTAAACCCATCAGGACCTGGGCTTTTCTTTGTTGGTAAGTTTTTAATTACATTTTCAGTTTCATTTACTGATATTGCATTACTCAAAATTTTTTTATCTTCTTGATTCAGCTTTGGTCATTCATACATTTCTAGGAATCTGTCCATTTCTTCTGTTTTCTATTCCATGCAATTAAAAATTTTCAAAGCAGGTATTGATCATCTTCTGAATTTCGACAGGATCTATAGTGATTTCACCCTTTCAATTCCTCATTGCATGAATTTGAGTTTTTCTTTCCTTTTCTTGATATGGTTGGCTAGGGGTTTATCAATTTTGTTGAGTCTTTCAAAGAATCCACTCTCTGATTCATTATTTCATCATATAGTTTTTTTGGTCTCAATTCGTTACTTTCTGCTCTTATCTTTTTAGTTTCCTCCCTTGTATGGGCTTTGGGCTTGACTTGCTCTTTTTTTCTAGAAGCTTGAGGTGCAGGATTATGTTGGTTATTTGTGTTCATTCTGTTTTTCCGATGTGAGAATTCATTGCTATAAATTTCCCTTTTAGGACTCCTTTCATTGTGTCCCACAGGTTCTGGTAAGTTGCATTTGCATTTTTGTTTGATTGTAGATATTGTTTAATTTGTTCTTTAATTTTGCCTGTAACCTATTGATTGTTCAGGATGATGTTATTTAATTTCCATGTGTTTATGCAGTTTCATGGTTTCTTTTGCCATTAAGTTCTAATTTTATTGCACTGTGGTCAGATAATAGGCATGGGATAATTTCAATTCCTTTGCATTTACTTAAGCATGTTCTATACACTAGTATATAGTCTATTTTAGAGAATGACCCATGTACAGCTGAGAAGAATATGTACTCTGATGTTGTTGGGTGGAACACTCTGTAAATGTCTACTAAATCCACTTGTTCACAGATTTGGTTCAGTTCTTTTATTTTTTTGCTGGTTTTTGTCTAGTTGATCTATCTCTTTGGGGCAATGGAATATTAAGGTCCTCCATTAAAATTGTGTGGTTATTTTATTTTTCACGTGTATTAATATTTGTCATATATAATTGGGTGCTCCCATATTTGGTGCATATACATTTAAGACTGCTATCTCTTCTTCTTGACGTTTTCCCCTGTCAAGTGTGTAGTGACCTTCTTTATCTCTTTTGACCATTCTTGGTTGAAATTCACATTGTCTGTAAACAGAATAGGTACCCCTGCTTTTTTCTGTGTTCCTATTGCATGGAATATTGTTTTCCATCCTCTGACTTTCAGTCTGTGAATTCCTTTTCGAGTTAAATGTGTTTCTTGTATACAGCATATTCTTGGATCTTGTTTCTTGATTCATTTTGCCAGTCTGTTTCTTTTGAATGGTGAATTGAGGCCATTTACATTGATGGTTGTAACTGATATGTATTGGCTTATCTTTGTCACATTATTTTCCTGCTGTTGGTTCCCTATTTTTCCCCTCTGATTAATTGCTTGCCCTGGTTGGTTTCTTTCTGTTGTTGTTCTTGGAATTATGGTCATTGTTGTCTCTGTCTAGAACATATTTCAGTACCCTTTGTTGTGTTGGTTTGGTGGTCATGAATTTCTTCAGTTTTTCTTTCATGAAAGTGTCTTATTTCTCCATTAATTTTGAAAGATAGTTTTGTGGGGTACATCAGTCAGGGTTGGAAGTTGTTTTCTTTCAGTACTTGAAATTCTTCACTCCAAGCTCTTCTTGACTTGTTTGTGTTGAGAAGTCTGCCATGAGTCTGATGGGCTTTCCTTTATAGGTGATCTGTTTCTTTTCTCTAACAGCTTTTAATATTCTGTTCTCATGCTGAATTTTTGGAACCTTGATTATTATATGCCAGGGTATAGATTTATTTTGGTTATGGCTAATTTGAGTTGTATATGCTTCACTTATCTACATGTCAGATCCTTTCCCCATGCTTGGGGAATTTTCTGCTATTACTTCTGCAAATAAATTTTTTTCTGTCATTTGTATTGACTCCTGCTTTTTTATTTACAGCAATTATCCTTATAATATTTTTCTTTGCATCATTTTGCAGCTGTTGAATTGTTATTTCCTGCTCTTTTGTTATTTTCAGGAGATCTTTGCTTTCTTGATTGCTAATTGTGATCTTGTCTTCCAGGTCTGAAAGTCTGTCTTCAGTTTTGTTCAAGCAGTTTTGCCAGCTTTCATTGGAATTTTTAATTTCCTCAATATCCATTTGAACCTGTTTCATGAATTCTATTTCTTTCCTATATTGGTCATTCACAGTTTCCAACCTCTTTCTATCATCATCTAATTTTTTTTATCTATCTCTTCTCTAGATTTGCTGCGAAGTTCCTTTATAAATATTGACTTTTTTTTTATCTGAGAGATTATTTTTGATCTGATTTTCTCTACAGCCTCATGGATTTGTTCTTTTACTTTGATTGCTGTCATTTCAGATATTTCAGGTGTGTGTCTTCCAATGTATTCTATGTGAGTGCCTCTTCGACTTGTTCTGGGTGAGCTGGTGATCTGAGATCACATTTTGCTTTTTCATCTTGTCATTTTCTATTTCAAAAAATTTTTTATTTTGTCTTCTGTGATGATTCTTGTGGGTTTTTGTAGTAGGTAGCTATATCACTAGTATCAAGGCCTCTCTAGGAAAAGTCTGTTCTTCAGGGATGTCTTCTGTGTGTAGGAGCTTCTTGGTTTGTGTCTGTTACAAGATGCTACTTTTACAATTGATTAAGAGTGAGATATTGGTGTCTGTTTGGCTCAGTCCCTGATCCCTTAGTGTAGGGCTGTGGTGAGGTTATTACCCCAAAGTTTCCCAGTATTGTTACAGAAGGGAGAACAACTGATTACAACAGATATGACATCCTAGCGAAAGTAGTAAAATTAGCAGTAACAACAGCATCAAGCACAATTTAGAAACTTACAAACTGTAGTACCTATTGATTTGGTACTCTAGACCATAAGAGCAGTTTATAGTTATATAATAGAACTGATTGCAAATTAGGAGTTTGCATGTGAAGTGTTTCCCCTTGGTAGTGTTTTTACCCTGTTGTGGGGAAATTGAGGGAGGATAGTGTGTAAAGCAAAGATAACTCTAAGGAAGTAGAAACAGGACTGGTGGACAAAGGATGATCGTGCAAGGTTTGAGAAACTAGAGAAGGGGATAGAAAAGAAAGAATGAAGGACTATTTGAGGGGTTATCTAAACTTGTTTTCTGGGTTTGGGGGATGGGATTAGTCTTCTGTGGTTGGAGTTCTCCCCAGTCACTTAGAAATGAGAGAAACAAAGAGCAAAAGAAAGAAAAGAAAGAAAGAAAATCAAAGAAAAGGGGTGGTTACAGAGCCCTGAATTCTGCCGATCCCACAGATGCCTCAGTCACCTGTTGGTTTGTATTATTATTGTTCTTTCAGACTTTTCACAGCACTCGTCTCACCTGTCCATCCTGTGTACCTTAGTTGGGATCCTACTGTGTGTCTGGTGTTCCTTTTGGTCTCTGGATCTTCCCAGGCCACTCACCTCCGTAGTGACAGTAGTGAGGGGAGGGACCACCTGCCTCTGGTTTGGCTCACCTGTGTTCCTCCTGTGGCCAAGAGATGATGGAAGGGGTCTCTTGGCAAAGTTTATTTAAGAAAGCAGAATTGAAGGGTGGAGTGAGCCAGGACTCAGTAAAGAGAAAAAGAGGGTAAGAACAAAGATAAAAGTACACAGAGCGTGTGGGAAACACAGTGTGGGCTACTGCAGGAAGTTACAATCGCCTGGACAAGGGGTTTTCCAAGAACACTCATGCTCTGTAAAGCAGAGAGTTGAACAGATGTTCCAGAGCCACCAGTTTAGATTTGGTTCTCATTTGTGCCCTGACATCCAATAACTAGCTTTGGATGTACAGTTCAAAGCCAGAAAGGAGTTTGGGTAATTATTATCCATTCCTGAACATAAAGGATGTTTAGGGCCTTCTGGGACCTGTAAACATGCAATTATTTCCTCCTTTCCCCTCCAAGCCTGATCTTATTTATACAGGATTAAAAACAGCCTCTGTATCTGGCCGTGGTAGTGCACACCTGTAATCTCAACCTTCAGGAGGCTAAGGCAGGAGGATTGCCATGAGTTCAAGGCCAGCCTGAGATACATAGCAAGACCCTATCTCAAAAAACAAACAAACAAATAAAATAGCCTGTATTGAGTTTTCATTATTCATATTTTCTATCTTAGTACCATCCTATTATCTGCCTGCTCATGTGTATGAGCTTGCTTCACACATTCTAGGCAAGCCGTGTATCACTGAGCTACATCTCACTCCTCTGTCTTAGTTCCTTTGTCTTCACTGAGGCACAGTAGCTGACACCCACAACTCTAAAAAGGAGAGGTTCATTTAGGCTCACAGTTGTAGAGGGTTCAGTCCTCATCAGCTGGTTCCAAGGCAGGACTGCAAGGCAGAGGGGTGTGAGGACGGCTACTCAGGGCGTGGCAGACAGGACAGAGATCAAGGGAGGAGAAGGGAGAGAGACCCCTCCAAGCCACACCCCAGTGACCCACCCCTTCCAAACAGACTTCAACTCCCAGTGTCACAGTTAGCTGCAGACTCCTCAGTGGATTAGTCCACCATTAGGGTATTACCTCCACGATCCGGTCACCTCCCAAAACCCCAACTGTGAGCACCTGAGGCTTTGGGGGGACAGCTAGATATAAACCGTAACACCTTCTTAGCTTTCATCCACCAAGTGATGCTATCTAGCATTTGTTCAGCTTACAGGACCAGTGAGGGGGCTCTCTATACCACACTGGGAAAGATGAGGACTTCGACTTTCAGGCAGCAAAACTTGCTTTACCTTCCAGAAGGCGGTGGGTGGAGGTGCTCACTGATCTTTTGTTGGGGTGGATTTACTTCCTGTGGATGTCGCCTTTGGGTGTCTCCGCCCTTATGCGTCATGTGATCCTACACTCACTGGGTGCTGGGGCCAGTCTGTTTCTTGTCATGCTCTTTTCCATAGTCTCCGAGCCAGGCATGAATGTTGCCAGCATTTAGCAGATGAGAAGAGTGTGGCTTGGGGTAGAAGGGAGGCAGGGTTGCCCTAGGTTTCATCAGAGTTGAAGCCCAGCAGCGAACCAGGGCTACTGGCTCCATAGCTGGCTCCTCAGCGCAAGGCAAGACCACGCCCAAGCTGAGGGTGCCAGCGGCTCTGGAGTGTGTCCTGTGCCACTGCCGTTCCTACCCAGGAGCCTAATTTACAGTTTGACTCTGAGTACCTGTCCCTCACTAGAGCCCCTGCGTCTCAAGACAGAATCACCAGTATAACTCACTCTGTAGCCCACCTGCACGGGCAGTCTGGTCTCAGCAAGGTGAGTGTCTAGCTGGCTGGGAGTGACACAGGCCAAAGCGAGTAGTTTGCTTGGTTTAATTAGGAAATTGGCTCCATACTTCTCTCTTTTGGGAAGCCTGGCCCAACAATAACCTCTGACAAGCACTTTAGCTTTTCAAAGAATTTCCCAGGTTTTTTCTTTTGGTGGTCTTTGGCTCGCTATCTGCCGGGACTTTATCTGTTTTCTTTACAGTCCACCTATCTGGATCAATTTGTCCCAATAGGGAAAGAAATTCTGTTTTAATGTACAAAGTTGATAATGTTGAGTGGACAACCGATAGGAAGCTCAAAAAACTCAAAAGGAGAAAGCAGGAAGACAGTGTTGGGTTTCCAGGGAGCTCGTTACAGTGCAGCCCCGCCGTGGAGATGGCTGCATGGCCTTTATTCTAGAAAAAGAATGTACTGGACAGTGGGGGCCACAGCTCCAGCAACTTGGGTTCCTAATGCTGGCCCTCAGCGTTGGCCTGAGGCTCCCAGACCCCCAGCAAGTGGGCAGTGCTGGCCTGAGGCAGGGCCTCCTGCCCCATTCACGCTGACCCCGGTGCCGCTTGGCACACAGAGGAGCCAGGCTGAGGGAGGCACTGGGCCACCTCTGCCAGAGCTGTCCTTCTGATTCTCCAGTGGGCTGTCAGAGGCAGTGCTGCAGGGAGGGAAGAGACGGGAAGTGGAGGAGGCAGTGGCAGACGGTAGCCCTTAAGGAGGTGGAGGAAACTTCAGGGAAAGGGAAGAGGTGGTCTGCTAAAAACAGGAAAAATCAAAGCCTGTGTTCTCCTTCTTAGAAGATTAACCTAGTATTCGTATTTAGTGTCTAGAAACATGTCTGCAGGTATGGACGTTAAGTTGCTTTTTTTCTGTTTGCGTCTCTAGATCCTTGGCTATCAGAACACCACCTTCTTCGGTGGGGACCATATAACCATGATCGATTACCTCTTCTGGCCCTGGTTTGAGCGGCTGGATGTGTATGGGATCGCCGAGTAAGTGGCTGGAAATACACCGAGTGACAGTGGTTCCCATGGTCTGTGTGCCGTGCAAGCCCCTGGGGTGTGTTTCAGGATGTGTGTGAAACAGAACCAGGTTTTTAAGCCACCAGGACAAACTTTCTCATTCAAAATGCTATAGACTCACATGCTACCTGCGTCTCCGTGGACCAGGCCCTGTGTACCGAGCCTCCCAGCACATCGGAGCGTGAGGTCCCCCAGCCTCCCTGCATGCAGGTGGGGCTGCAGCCCTGCGCCTTGTCTGCAGCTCTCTGTGGCCCTGAAACTGGTCCCCCTGTGCCACTCACAGGCACAGTACTTCTGAGTCCAACTTGCTTGGGGCCTCCTCCCCCAGAACACCCTTTAGAAAAAAGATGTTGAAAGTAATATACCTTGATGTTCAAATGTACAGTCCAGATGGCAGCCACACACTGTGGAAGGATCAGTACAGTTAAAGCGGATGAAATGGCCGTGTAGGGTCCTGGGCGGATGTCTCAGTTGTTTCTCTCATCGTTGGGATGAAACACTTGACACCTGCATGTTAAGGGAGGGTTATGGTTTCTATCTGGATGTCCCACAAAGCCTCATGAGGTCATGGAGGCAGGCATCTAGAGTTTGTGAATGATTCAGGGTCCAGTGCTGGGATCATGGGTGTGAGTGCTGCACTCAAGTGGGTGTGGCCTGCATACAATATAAGGGACAGAGTCTTCTCTCTGCTCTCCTACCCTTTTAGCTCTTGCTGCTTTTGCTGTCTTCTGCCATGAACGGCTGCCCTCTGCCCTGTGCCACTCTGCCTTGGAGTCAGCGGATTATGGACTGAAACTTCCACAAACTGAGCTAAATAAACCTTTCCTACCTTCATTTTGGGCTTTGGGTATTTTGTCTCAGCAATGAGAGAAAATTAACCAAGACAGGGAAGAAAGGTTTATTTTGGCTTATAGTTTTGAAGGGGTTTCAGTTCATAACTGGCTGGTTCCAAGGCAGGGGTGGCATGGCAGAGGAGAAGTGCCTTCACGGCATGGTGACAAGAAGCAGAGAGAAAGATCAAGGGAGGGGAGAGAGAGACAGACCCTTCCAGGCCACGCCCACGGTGAGCCACCTCCTTAGACCAGGTTTCCCCTCATAACTTGGCATTTAGTTATAAACTCATGTGTGAACTAGTCCAGCAATGAGTATCCTGTGTGTACCATCCAACCACATCCCCAGAGCTCCACCTATGTGTGCTAGAGGCTTTAGGGAAGCATCTAGATATGCACCATATCAGCAGGACAGGACTTTGTTACCTCACAGCTCAGAGGAGATGCTGGGTGTGTGGTGAGCCTGCTGTAACCCTAGGTGGGCCCATGGGGTGGGTTCCAGACCTTCCTGGGATTTGGAAGTTGGTCCTGCAGATCAGACAGGATGTACTTGGATATTTAACTCTGTCTCGAATATGTCATTTACAAGAACCTGTCTCCTCCAAAGTCAGAGCTGCAAAGCACAGGTCAGGAGGCCTCAGCACCAGTCCTGGTTGTGTGGCATTGCTTTGCAGGCTGCTTTGCAGGCCCTGCACCTGAATTCCCTCTGAGGGGTCCCATCAACTCCATTATTTCAAGGTTTCACAACTTCTGTCCATTGGAAATCTATTTCAAAATTGTCTTTATCTTTTTCAAAGCCCTGAAGTAAAACCTATGGATGACTCTTTGCAAAAGGGTTGTGGGTGAGCCATCCAGCACAGGTAGTTTATTTCCCTGCAGCCTCAGCCCACACGTCTTTCCCGGCACCATGAGGAGCACTGATTCTGCAACTCACAGTACACACAGCTGTGCTCCCAGTAAGCCTTTCCTCAAGTTAGTGGCTGCGCTGGGTCATAAGACAGCCAAGACCGCTGTATTCCCAAAGAGGCCCGTTTTTAGTTTCCTGCTCATTTTAGTTTCTGAAAGGCGAGACTCATCCCCGTTCCCCGTGCCTTCCTCGTGGGCGATGCTGAGCCCTGACCTCTCTTCTGTCTTGCAGCTGCGTGGACCACACCCCGATGCTGCGTCTGTGGACGGCGGCCATGAAGCGGGACCCCACCGTCTGTGCTCTGCTCACAGACAAGCAAATTTTCCTGGGCTTCTTGAATCTCTACTTCCAGAATAACGTCAATGCTTTTGACTTTGGGCTGATTTCCTAAGCCTCGTGGTCCCCACTTGACCAGGATTCCTAGCATGTTCTGAGTCTCCCTGCATTAGGGATTATTTTGGGGTCAGTTCATCTCTGTTGCTTTTTTTTTTTTTTGAGGTTCTTAATAAAAATAAAAACATAAAATGTGTTGTTTCTGATAATCAATCATTTACTGGTCAGACTCCTCTAGCCCACAAAGTGTCCGCTGCTCAGGTCCAGGTGTTTTAGGAGCCCTGTGGTGACCATGCTGATGTTGGGGCTCGGGTTCTGCCCAGCACAGACTTTTGCCACTCCAGACTGGCACCGTCCAAAAACCTCCCTGGGGAGAGGGAAGTTTGAAAAGAGGGAGGAGGAAGAAGCCCCCCTCCCCAGCCCTTCAGGCACGTGGACGCTACTGTCCTCGTGGGGGGCAAGAGTGTCACTGCCATTCTGACTTTGGCCGTGGGCCTGGGAGACACCCAGAGCCTTGTGACTGGAAAGAATTCTAAAGCAGGAAGTGAAACACCCCTTTATCACCTTGGACTAACTACATCAGAACTTCACTGTTACTGTCATGGCTTGAGATATCTCACAACACCTTCTGTCACCAGCATCCTGCCTTTAAAAACATCCGTGTACCCTGGACAGGCAAAGGTCACGCTGTTGGATGTGCATTGCATACTCTTCCAGTTCATCCCACAGAAGCACGCTGGGCACTAAAGCCAGGGCCATAGGGGGCTGAAGGCGAAAAGACACGAGTTCCTCTTTTCATTGTTCTGTTGAGGTTTTGAACCCAGTGCTTTGGAGCTGCTTGGTGTGTGACAGTGCCCGCCCTGCCTCTGACGTGATCACTCTGTGAGCTTGACCAGGTAGCAGTGGACTCTGACGACAGAAGAGAAGACCAGGAAGGGCTGAGGCTGGCCAGTGTGCCGCTCTACCCCAGTATCTTGTCATCAGCCTGCAACGATTGTGACTTTGTGCACACTGAGTTTTCCCCCAGCCTCTCCGCTGTGCTGAGACCAGGCAGCAGAAGTGTGATGTTCAGTCCTGTTACCCTAGGGGCCGCCTCCTGCTCCCGTCTCAGGGGCAGCTCGCCCCAGCCGTCCTTTCTCCTCGCGTCTCAGCCAGGCCCTTGCGGCCTGCTGGCTTCTCTGCGTTTGCCCCGTGTGAACATTATTGGGTGTCACTCCCGGCCAGCTGACAGAAGCCTGCGCGGTGAGGTGGCTCAGCCTACCAGAGGAGGCACCGGGGGACGGCAGTCTGCGGTACCATCTGCTCCGGATGTGGCAGCTCGTTGCCATGGCACCTGAGCAGAGGGGAGCGTGTGAATCACTCTTTCCCTGGGATCCGTGTCTGGGAAGAAAGGAGTCCTCTCTGGCTGCCTGTCCTAGGACTTAGGGGACAGACCTAACGTGACAGGTATCAAACCTGGGTGCTCACGAGTATTCGGCGTGGGACCCACACTGCTGTGGACGCAACAGTAAAGGGCACGTCTTGAGGTCACCAAAGTAAAAGCATTCTCTTTTGGGGCTCTGCGTACTTATTCAGAAATAAGTATGGAGGAGGAGAAATGCGCTCATGGGAAAAGCGTACAGGCTGGTGGTCCGCGGCCCAGTTTGGGGTCTAAATGCCACCTGGGCAGGTGAGTTCTCTGCAGGTCGCCAGGGCCCTGGTTACTTGTGCTGCAGTGACCTCAGCCTCATTGTTTTTGTTTTTGCTTTTGTTACTGAGCCCAGGGCTTTTGTACTGAGCTACATTCCCAGCCTTTTTTTTTTTTTTTTTTTTTTTAAAGACGGTCTCTCTAAGTCACTAAATTGCACAGACTGGGCTTGAAATTATGATCCTCCTGCCTCAGCCTCCCAGAGTGCTGGGATTATAGACATGCACTGCCAGGCCTGACTCTCCTCCCTTCTCCTTCATGCTGCCTGCCTGATCCTCAGCGGAAACTGAGTCATCGACTTCTGGATGAAATTAGAACTCAACCTACAGGAAAGAGGGAGAAGTAAGTAATGCTCGACAAGGAGCTTTCGTTGGGAGACTGGGGGTGAAATAACACTTAGGTTAAAAAACCACACTAACATAAAAATAGGAAATCTGCTATGATCTAAGTCCCAGACATAATGACTTAACACTGAGTGTCTGTCTTGTAAGAAGCATTTTAAACCTCGGGGCAGGGCAAGAGCAGTGTTTCCTGAGACTGAAAAGGGAGAGAATGAGTGGAAATCACAGCACTTCGAAGACCTCTTTGCTGCAGGCCACATTAGCAGAATCGGCACAGCCTGGCTTCCCGGGAGGCTCTGAGCCACAGCCCAGCCCAGTCCTGTCTGGATAAGGAGGATGGGGGAGGGGGCCTGTGGCCTGGAGAGCAACTGAGGATGGCAGGAGGGGTGGGGACTACATGTTCTAGAAAATCCTTCTGGCTCTCAATTCTCCATCTCAGACAACAGAGCCGGCGACGAGTGCTCCAGAGGATTTGACGGAAATTGAGTGGCAGGGACTGCCTGCCTGTGGCTGCCAGGGGACGGTCCCCCCTGGTCCCTCACTTGCAGCCCTCCACCGCGCCATCCGTGTGTCCTCTGTCCGGGCTGCTCTGTGGTGAGAACAGACTCCACTCCCCTGCAGTTTACACCAGCCTGCTTTGGTTTATTACTGGAATTCTTGTTTTTTTTTTTTTTTTTTCCTATTGGGAATAGACTTTAGGGTTTTCATGCTGAGGTGTCCCCAGTCATTGTTTCGTTGTTGTTTGGTTTTGTTTTTTTGAGACAGGATCTCGCTAAATCATTAAATTGCCCAGGTCTGGGCTCCAATGGCAACCCTCCTACCTCGACCTCCTAAGAGTGCTGGGGTTACAGACGTGAGCCACCTCACCTGGCTACATACACTTCCTCACAACCTTGTGAGGCAAGCCCTGGTCGCCCCCATTTTAAAGATGAACAAACTGAGGCCTCAGGGTGAGGTAATGTTGTGGCCAAACTGAGTCTGGGAAAGGAACAACACCCGAGGAAGTACAGAGGCAATGGACAGCTTTATTTTACACCACCAGTCCTGGCTGGGATGGCTCCCAACGACAAAGCCCGGCCCTCGTGCTTGTGGGCTGGCACTTCTATGTGATGCAGGAGCAGGAGGTACAAAGG